>JAAVTG010000185.1:0-57896 GCA_011947345.1 Phytophthora quininea | reverse complement strand
AGGACTCGACGGCCGTCCAACTGGATCGTGGTTCTTGGAGCGACAATTGGAAGTGGATTCAGCTGCATCGGTGGGTTTGCTAGAGCGTCGTACAACTTGTATTCAGCATCCGCAAAGTTTGGCTCGAACTTTGTGTCGACCATGGCAGCGCCAATACCGGCGATCATGAATCATCTTGCCCTCACCTTCTCTCCAGCATCGATCGCATCAACGGCGCGCTCCAAGTTGCAGTGGAACAGCCTCCACCGGCGACTGGCACGCTGCCTGTATGCCAGGCAACGGAAGATGAATGGAACGCCTTTGCTGACAGTGAGGGGCAAGTTGTTCGACCCAACTTTCTCGAATGGTTTGCTGACGCTGGCGAGGTCCACATAATCGAGTTTGCCGACACTCCCCACGAAAGATATGTCGGTGACTTTCACCAAATTACTTCAGTTGCCGCATCAAATGTTCGTCGATGGCTCGTAGGATCCATGGCCGCCACAAATTCGCAGGGGCGACGATGCTGCCCAGACCTCAATAATGGCCCACGCCAAACAACACCGGGATCCGTGTTACGTCAAAACATTCCAACATTTGCCGACTTTCGGACGATCAAAGTTGAAATTGGCGTCACACAGCAGTGGGGCGTAATGCCAAGAGTGGAGTCCGTGCTGTGTGTGAAGTTCGAGGCCAACTTTGCGAATGCCGAATATAAGTTGTACGACGTTCGAGTAAGCCCGCTGGTGCAGCTGAATCCACGTCCAATTGTCGCTCCAAGAACCACGATCCAGTTGGACGGCCGTCGAATCCTCGGCATTCCACCAGAAATGGCGCTCCTGGTAGGCTTCCCGGCGGCTCTGTCGGTGGATTGATACTCTCCATTGGTTTCGGCAAGACATATCTGACGCCCAGCGAATCTGCTAGCAGCAACTCGCAAAGCCGCAGCCAATATTCCGTAATGATCCAGTATATACATCTAACGTTCTCGCCACCGGTCGTGTTGCTGATCTCTTGCGTCCTGGTCCAGTTCATCGACATCACAGTCCAGTCGGCCATTGCCATCCAAATTCGACTTAGTGTCCTCCTCGTTGTTTAGGAACCCATAAAGACGTTACTAAATTTCGCGTCATGCCTCCTTCGTGTTGATGGGGTGACGTGATAACGAGCACTTATAGCTACTTGCTTTCCACCCTTGTGGGTTTTGTGTCAAACTCCTCGAGCATTTCCTGCTGCCAAGCTTGGTACTACCAGTGTTAGCCTTACAACTTCAACGGTCCATCTTGAAGTCGAGGGATTTCGCTTGAAGACACCTCGTTCTACTCAATCAAACCGGGGCATTCCGAAAGTCGCTTGTCATGTGGTCGATCCGTCGCGTCGCCCGTGCGGTGCCAGCGCTTCGCTTCGTGCGCAGCATGTCGTCGTCCAAAGCTCCACAGGTCGCCATCTGCGTCATCGCCAACGAGGTGCTCACTGGAAAGGTATATGCTCTGCAGTAGAACTCCTTCCGTCAGATCATCCACTAAGAAAACCTCGACTGCAGACACTGGACACCAACTCCAACTTCATCGCCAAGCTCATGTTCCGACGCGGAGTCGACATCAAGCGCGTCGTGGTGATCCCTGACGAGGAGGAGGTGGGTTTAAAGCTGCATTTGATGTAGTGACTGAGTGTTGACGATACTGTTGTGGCGCTAGGCGATCATGACGACGGTCAAGCAGCTTTCGGACATGGTGGGGCCTTCGGGCTACGTGTTCACCACCGGCGGCATCGGCCCCACCCACGATGACATCACCTACGAGAGCATCGTAAGAACGCTGTAAACGACGTACCACACGCAAGAACTGACCAATGTTGTAGGCGAAGACCTTCGGTGTCGGCGTGGAGCTGCACGACCCGACGTTGAAAGCCATGACCAAGAGCTGGAGGAGAAGTTCCCCACGTTCAAGATGAACGAAGGAGCCAAACGCATGGCGGTACTTCCTGTAGGCTGCAAGATGCTGGATGCGTCTGGCTGGACGCCCATCGCCATTGTGCACAACGTCTACATCCTGCTGGGCATCCCATCCCTGGTCACCGACATGCTGACCTGCAACGAGGAACATTTCGTCGGCGTCCCCATCCACCGCGTCATCGTACGTATCTGCCAATGCACTGCAACGTCTTCTTACTAAAGAGCCTGCTTGGTGCAGATCACCACGTTGGAGTACGAAGCGACCGTGGTCATCCCACTGGCGGAGCTGCAGAAGCAGCACCCCGACGTCGTCCTGGGCAGCTACGTCAATCTGACCGAGGAGACCACCAGCGTTCGCGACACGAGCTTCAACACTCGCGTCGCAGTGGAAGGTCGGGATGCCGACGAGGTCAAGCAAGTCGGAGACAAGCTCATCACGTTGTTCGAGGCTCCGTCGCCGACGCCAACACCGTCGTGTACGAGCTCACTTGGCTTCAATATGACGGCGCCAAGGGTGGAGGTGCATTTTTAACTTCCTTTCAGTATGTCACACCCTCTCTTGTTCCGTCCCCCAACATTACACCCACACAAATCGCATCTTGTCTCCCCGGCTCCGAGCCCCGACATGAGTGACCCCGGCCACAGCCGCAACAGCAGCTCGGCCAGCTCCGGCCTGGCGCCGCCGCCCCCGGCAGCGCCCCTATGCCCCCAACCCGCGCTTCTCGCCGCTGGACCACGTGTCCCCTGAGGTGACGCACAGCAACCCGCTGCACCAGCTCCTGCAGCAGCCGCAGCCTCGGTCGCAGCCGCACATGCCGCCGCCGCCCATGTCGAGCCAGCAGCAGTTCCTGCAACAGTTCTTGGCCTCCTCCACCAGCGCCATGCCCATGCCCAACGCCCCCATGCGGCCAATGGCGCCGTCCTCGCTCCTGCCGCCGTTCCAGCAGTCGCTGCCCGCCCACGGCGCCTTCCCGCCGCCCCGGTCTGCGCCATTGCCGCCAACGTTCTCCCAGTTCCAAGCTGTGCCCAGTCTCTCCTCTAATAGTGGAGGGATGTTCCCTGCGGCTCCTCGTAGTGCCGGCGCCGTCTCTATGGATGGCCGCAGCAGCAACGGCGTCGGATCCGCCTCCAACTCATTGACCGGGTCGCCCCATGCAGCCAACGGCGGGGAATTCGCGGCTGACACGCCCACCACCCCGCCGGGTACCAGACTCATTGGAGAGACGGTCGAGTACCAGCCACGAGGAGACACGGCCGAGAACCGCTCGCTGGAAGTGATGCCCATCACGCTCTACAGCTCGGAGCGCACGTCGCAGCTCGGCAACATGATCTCAGTCAACGAGCACTTCATCTCGTACCCGATCCGCAACGGATTGATCCGCGTCATCAGTCAGAGCTCGGTGGATCGATTGCTATTGAGGAAGCACGAGCACCATGCAGTGACGGAGCTGGCGTTCTTCAACAGCAAGTCAGATCTGCTGCTGAGCTCCGGAACGGACCACAACGTCGCCATTTGGGCGATTCAGAATGACCCCATGAGTCGCGAGCTGATTAAGGTGGTGCCCACACAGGCGCAGCGAGTCAAGTGGCACCCGACGGACGCCAACAAGATCGCAATTGCCAACGGTAGCATGGTGTTCATTGCGGATCTGACGGGCGTTGATGCCGATGGAAATGGCGCTGAGAACTTGTACGACCTCAGTGTCGTGTGCGGCCAGACGTCGGGTCAAATCAACGACATGGCGTTCTCGCCAGGAGTTGGCGAGTGCGTCATCACCGCTGGGGACGACGGCTTTGTGCAGGTGTATCGCGTCCAAGACCGTCTTCCCGGCCAGCCTGCGGAGTTTGTGCATCGCTTCGAGCCATTCCAGGGCGAAGCTGTCAACAGTCTCCACTTCTACAACGGAAACTTCCTGAACCAGCCAGGTCTTCTGATCGGTGGCGAGGCCAACACGTCGCTGTCTTTGTGGAACGTCCCGCTGACGGAAAGCGCGACCCCTGTGTGCTATCAGACTGTGACGCTGCGCGACGAGCCCCGCCAGGACTTGACTCTGATCCACGAGACCATCTTCGACCCGACGACGCAGTTCTTGTTCGTTGCGGACCGCTCCAAGCCGCTGGTATACTCCTTCCACCTTGCTCCGAGTCCTGATGCTCGCACGCCACGTCGGTTTAACAATGTCACAGAGTTTGCGCTGGCCTACCCGGTACTCAGCATGGGGCTGTTGAACCGCGTAGGACAGAGTCAGCCCGCTCGTGATGGCAGTGACCTACTCAATTTCTCTATGCAGCTTTATTGTCTTCAGACGCAAGCCATTCAACGGTATCACGTGGCTGCTAGCGAATGTTATGTCCCCGTTGCGCGTGGCTCGCTTGAGGACGAGATTGAGGCCAGCGACAGCATTGGACAGACGGTTGGGGCCGTCACGACTGAAGGAGAAAGCATTGAAACGTCGTACCAAACTGCAGCCGAGTCTCCACGGGCCGCGACTGCAGCACCGGAGACGGAAATCGCCGAAGAAGATGAAGACGAAGCAAACATTGTCGAACAGCCGTCTGCGCTGCGCAACAGCAACAATGGCCCATCGTCCCCTGCACGGAGCACTCGGAGCACCCGGAGCACCGGTGCTCGCTCCCTTCACCTTGCGACTGGCGATGACGCTGTGTCTGTATCAGCGTCCTCTGTGGCTGGCGACGAGGGATCGCTTCCCAACTTGCGGTTTTTCTCGCGATCGTCGCCGTCGTCTTCGGTCCGTGCTTTCCAGGATGAGTCTTCAGTGCAGTATGATCCGTCTATTGACGACACTGCGAGTGAGACTCAGCAGCAGACTTTGCTGGCTTCACTGCGCCGGATGGAGACAGCCCAGCTCCAGCGTGATGAGCAGCTCCGCGAACTGATGCGTGTAGTTATGGGCAATCTAGGCAACCATTTAACCGCACAGGTGTCGACTCAGGTGGAAAAGTCGATCCAGAAGCAGTTGCAGTCCGTGCTTGTACCGGCCATGGGTCGCATCGTGCTGCATACGATGGAAAACAACTTCATGAAGCCCGTTCAGAATGGCTTCCAGCACGTGATTAGCGAGAAGCTGATCCCGTTAATGGAGCAGAAGATGGACGAATCTCTGTCCACCTCTCTGCCTGATCAATTGGCAAACGGCGTAGACGACATGGTCCAGCGAGTAGTAGAGGACGTCCGTCAACCGGTGCGTGAGTCGTTCCGCGAGTGCTTCCAGGATATTTTGATTCCATCCTTCCAAGCCGCGACGCAGAAGATGTTTGAGCAAATCAACGACACATTCGTACAGGGCACACGCACTGCGTTCGAAGGTAGCGGTCAGAACAGCAGCAACGCGAAGGTAGCTAGCCAATTGGAGCAGCTGACAAAGATGGTGGACGGTTTGTCCAAGCAAGTAGAGCAGCTGACTGCGACGGTGAATGGCGGAAGCGCTGGCGGAGCGATTGTGCCTGCTGCCCAGTCAGCTGAGGAGCTCCAGTTGGAGACTCAGAAGAACAAGGTGCTGGACTACCTTGCTCGGAATGACTGGGAGGAGGCCTTCAAGTTCGCTCTTGGCGCACAGAGTGTCGATCTGGTCGCCTTTACATGCCAGCAGTGCGACCCGCGCGTCGTTCTCAGTAGTCGTCCTCCTAAGCTCTCGCAGATGCTGATTTTGTGTCTCGTGCAGCAGTTGGGCGCCGATCTCGCCGATGATGTCGAGACGAAACTGAACTGGCTGCGCGAGTCGCTGCTGGTGATGAACGTGCGCGACCAGAGCATCGCCGGCTTCGTCACGAGCGTTTTGCAGGAGCTCCAGACGGGCCTCAGCAGCGTCCCGGCGGAGCTACGCGATTCCCAGTTCACCCTTCTGCACCACGTACTCAATTCCATGCTCAACTCGGCGTAATTTGTGAGAAAATAAACAGGAAGTTGTGTTTGCTCTGCTTCTTGTATTCTAGCTCTCCCAGAGCAATAGGAGTCCACAGACTCTAAACTGCTGCATCGACGTGGTGGCCATTGAACAGTTTGGCGATTTCGTCGCTGACTTCCTTCACTTCGGCTTCGTCACGACCTTCAATCGTGAGGCGAGTGTTGAAACTGGAATCGCGAACGCCCGTCTCGTCCTTCGTCAAGTTGACGTAGCTTCCGATATCGATGTTCGGGTGTGCATTTTGCACTGCCGTCAGCTGAGCGGCGAGGTCGCCCTCCAGCATTAAAGTGTTCACCTGCAAGAAAAGAAAATCTGTCAGATAGTTTAACAGATGAATATTACAAACCAAGAACGTACAAGTGCGCGATGAATCGGTACCCCCACAAAGTGCTTTTCATTTGAAGTGAGCATGGAGCGCACCATCGACGGAATGCCAGGCAGAATGTAGACGTTTTCAACAACTGCGATCGGTGTCCAGAATTTCGTCGTCAAAGTCTTGCATCCAACAGGCAGCAGCGCCATTCGCTTCCGACCTTCCGTCATCCCTCCTGGACGTTTTTCCATCGCCTTCTCCAAGCCTTTTAAAGTGGCCTCGTGGAATTCCACGCCAAGACCGAAAGCTTTTGCCTAAGGAAAGGGAAAACGAGTTAAACTTCACTAAAACAAAAATTTTGAAGCTACTGAAACTTACCACACTCTCGTAGGTGATGTCGTCGTGAGTGGGTCCAATGCCACCTGTGGTGAAAACGTAGCCAGAAGGCCCCACCATGTCGGAAAGATGCTTGACCGTCGAAATAATTGCCTGCCGAAACAGCGAATGATTTTTTTCTTGGAACCTAAAAACGTTATAAAATATGTTGTTACCTCTTCCTCGTCAGGGATCACAGCAACGTGTTTAAGGTCGACGCCTCGACGGAACATGAGCTTGGCGATGAAGTGCGAGTTGGTGTCCAGCGTCTGAAGTAGTATGAAAAATAAAAATGTAAAATAGTGGGGGATTTACGTACGTTAGTGAAAACATTTTCTTAGGTGCTGTTAGCAATTACTCGGAGCTTAAGACCTTGCCGGTGAGAACTTCGTTGGCGATGACGCATACGGCGGCACGCGGTGCGGGCTGCAGAGTCGACATGGCGCGGCGGGGAAGATGACAGCGCCACATCTGCTCAACTTTGTTTATAAAAATGTGTACAAATACGCGGGAAAGAAAAGGGGCAATATTTTTAAACTAACTTATAATAAATATATCTTCTATATAAGCACAAAAACTGCAAAACACACAAGAAAGTATCTCGGTACAAAGTATTTGTTATCAAACGTGCGTGGTCCACATCAAACGCACATCGAATCACTCTACGAAATGTTGTGGCACTTTGCGATTGGCTGCAACACTACAAACCTTGGGCAAACGATTACCACCCATTAAAAGCGAATCGCTGTGAGGTTCGTAGCTTTATTTTGACCAACCACCCAACATATATTTTCCACAAACACTAGCTCATTTCCCTCTTTTCTCGGAAATACTAGCACCTAGCCGAAGCCCCTCCTATGCCCAGCATACCCTCCAAGCCTTCTAAGTATCAGTGGGCAACGGTCTGCAACGACTTTGCTCGCGAAGCCGCGCAACTTCTCATGGAAGACACGAAAGTCTTCATCATCGCGAAGAACCAGCTGGTTCATTGAACCTTTGCACCCTGATACGACCGCATATGATGCGCTATCAGTTGCTGCTGTGCTCGTCAGGTACATGCAAGGCAGCTACGCCATACGATGTCTGTCCGTGGACTGGAAAGCTGCTGACCTGCCAAATATTGAACCGAATGACGATCATGGAGCCTGGTTATGCAACCACGAACAATCCTGTGGCGTAGTTCAACCGCCTGATCCAACGCAACTACACCCTTCAGATTAAGCATAAAATTGGCGCGCTCAACGGCCTTCTAGCCGGCTGTTGTGGTCATGAATCGGTGAAGACGAATCTTCTCCGGGATATATCGCCAGCAGATCAAGCATCGAATTGCTGCTGGTATCCCCGATCCCGGACGAAGTTCGTGTGCTGTCACTTGGTTGTCAGCGGGTGTTTTTGCACCCGTGTTCCTGCTGGTCGCCCGCGCCCCAACGGTCACCCCTTAGCTTAGACTAAGGTTACACTAACCACAGCATTTAGTATTAGTCGATGATTAGCGTTGGTTTTTATTGAAGTTGCGTCACTAATATATGTAAGTGCCAAGAAAACTAACACCAAGTTCGTGTCAAAATGAAGTTGAGATTCACAAATTTTCCTATTATTGCGCACTACAACTTGTTGTACCCAGTGGGTCCACCCTATCACAAGTCTCATCATAATGAATAGTTTTATCTTTTTTGGCAATTCCATCTGCTCAAGGCTGCATGCCATCACCTCCAGACCCGAATTTGAAATTTATGACATTGGGTTGGTCATTCAACCTAGTTTGAGTATAGCAATAGCACTATTCAATGGTACTTTAGATAGTATTAGTTTTTAATTAGAGTTACTAACTCTAATCTATGATATTTGTAACATGGTAACTCTCGCAAAAAGTGTTATTAAGACTAAATGCTGTGGCCATTGTACAGTAACAGTAATTGAGTCGCTGTTACACTTCGCATTATTTAAATACTCCAAAATAAAACATATGCCGCTTTGGTTTAGCTTAAGCTCGTTCATTTGCAAACTTCTGCTACAACATCGACTGCAATGGCCACCACAAACCCCTCCACTACCTTCACAACTATTTTCATCTGGTGCTAGCACCACCTCCAACAACGTGAGTAGGAGAGGATTGATAAGGCTGTCACAAGATACTTGAAGATCTGGGGTCTCACTTCAGCCAGCCCATCACCTGATGCCGGCGGCTCGATTAAACGCCTTCGTAATGCGATACCACATGCTCGCATTACCTAGGCTCGTCTCGCTGAGGCCCACTTCAAGGTGATGATGCCGGCGAGGAGGGGTGGGTTGTACCTACTGGTGTTGACTTAACTAGCCAGCTACCTACCAATTAGACGACGCACGCGTTATGGGAAAATATTGTTCCTGACACCCTGAGAGCCAACGCTCAAGCCAGCTGAGAACCTGCTGTTCAACGAGATCAAGAAGTACCGGCAACGCAAGCTTCGCAAAGCGGAGCGAGCCTACATTGAGGCCGAAGTAACCGAAGATTAAAGCAATACTGTTGGTTACAACAACACCTAATACAACAGCACCATTCCCTTGACCTTCGTTCCCATTCCTGTATCTAACTAGCCAGAACACACGCAGCCGAAATACTATCAACTAAAACGGCACAAGGTCCATAAGACCCTTCAACTCATTCCGTACAAGTTATCCAAGCCGCTAACATTCGCCCATGCCTTCAACGGCGCTGCCGTGCCAGTTAACACCGCCCGAGATGCGCCGCGTAGGCTGCTTTTCACCGTCCTTGCTTTACCCTACGAGGGAAATTGCTGAATGAACCGAATGCGCCACTAGCACTGGCTGCGGGATGGACGGACGAGTTCGCTGCAGGATGGGTGGCCCAGTTGTCTCGTCTTCACGTCCACACATCTAATCCGTGTGGCACACCACAGGTTTTAGTGTCTCACAGCTCCTGAAGTGTTATCTCCTATTTTATCCTGTTACCCGGTGGGGCCTTTTACTGTGGGTACCGTGCCCACTTGTTTTAGATGAGCTGTCATATTTGCCGGCCACCAAGACATTTTTTTATTATGGTGGTCAAACTCTAACTTTTAGGTAAATTCCGCACCAGTAGTGGGCGGTCACGCCCAGGCAGGAAGCGAGACAAAGCCGAGCCGTCACGCGCCTTGCTCATTTCTACAATATTGCACGAACTTCCAGCCTCCAAACTATATTTTTACTCATCAACATCCGCAAAGCAATATCAAGCAATTGATCCATTCAGGTAGGCCGAAGCAGTTTTGGAAATCGAAAGTAGCTATTTTTACCTACTTGTAAGTAGGTGTTGGATAAGACACAAGTCTGGAGAACGCGATATAATAATAGACGAAGTAATGTGGAGCAAAATGTAAAAAGGTCGTTGCCGTGCGAATTATGCCCTAGTCACTGACAAAATGGAGGAAGCTCCCTGAGCTCGGAGTTCCCGCCAGCCGATGCAGCCATGTAGTAATCAGGAAAGATCACCATTCAGTAGGTCTCAGCCAGCGGGAAGCTGCCAGGGCGCAAAAATCCTCGGTAAACTCTCAATACGTGGAGGAAGCAGAAACAGGACATCTTTGCTTTAAGAGGCAGCGAGAAAGCACTACCACGAGCGCTTGGCCTCGCCGGGATCACTCCGTTCGGCGCCGAACTTGTCGTCTTCATGAAAGAGACTCGCCGCGAGAGACAGCTCCTCACGGCTGCTGTCATGACCTCCTACATACGTGTGGAGCACTAGAGATGTTTGGAGGACTACACTAAGTGTAAGTGTAATGACATAACTGCAGCATATGAGTCTCTATTGAGATTGCTACGCCGTTTTGCATACCGGCACAGATTCCTACAGCGTACGCCACATGATTTAAAGGTAGTAGTTACTAGTAAACGCGTTATAAAGTGAATATTATTGATGACTAGCTGCCACGTTAGTCCGTGTTATAGGCAAAATTAGAGGATCTATTAGTAGCTCAAGGCAACTTTGCTAAGTTTTTCGAGGTTAACTACAGCGACTATTATGCGAGTGAAGTATTTAATTGCGATGAAACCGAAATTTACTACGATGCACATTCAGGTAAACACTGTCTGGAAAAAGGCAAATAGTCTGCTATAACGTCCCAGCAAAAGCATTCAGCAAGGCTTACCGCAGTTATCACTATTCGTGGTTATGGGGAAAGCTCATTTTGCGCGGGGGCCAAACGGAGTCATCCAGAAGGAAGAATTGTCGACTTTCCATGAAGGTCTGAGGCTACTTTTTCAGAGAAGCTCATGGCAACGCTCCAGCCGTTACCAATAATACGCCACCTCGGTTTACCAGCCCTTGGATGTCGGCATCACGAGGTCATGGAAGGAAAAGATCAAAAGCTTGTGATTGCTCGAGAAATCTACCGTGACTACTGCAAAAGAAAAGTGCATAGCTACAATAAATCGTGCCATTTCGGCGAGGGAATTCATTGGGTTGACACCGTTATTTAACGAAGCACTTAGAACAGACTTTTATTACAAATTTCTTTAGTAGAACAACCAACTAAGCTTACTGGATCCAACCGCTATTTCGCTTCGTACGACTGCATCACGCGAAAACGAATATGATGACCTCGTCGTATTGGTGTTGTTGTAGTTCAACTCTTCAACAGAAAAAGAAGGGAAGGAGGCAATTTTGCCCGTGGCCCGGTACCCAAATGGTCGAGACCGGCGGACTACAACTGCTTGCAAACTCTGTTTGGCTTTCCTAGACCCTTCAACCGGTACTACTGCGGGCGTCGCGTGGCAGCTTCGCTACTGTGTTAGCGTTCAAGCGAGCCCTCTTCGTCGTGGTGGGATTTTTGTGTTTGTCGGCTACTACGACCGACTGGTTCTCACGCTTCCGATGAGGCCGAAGCTGCATAGGGCACGGTGGTCTTTGCCAGCAGTGGTTGGCAACAAGCCAACGCTGCTTTATTTCCCTGTTTTAACGATACTATGCTTGCTTGGTTGTTGTGGCGCGTGCAGAGCTCACTTGACCTTTGCTCGCTCCAGCACGCACCACAGCAACCTGTCGCGGCGTTTGCCCGGCAATGTGTTGGCAATTGGTATTGTTGCTTATTATCGCCATGCCTACACTGCGAAGCAGTATTTCGACTACTCTAAGCAGCAGCAACTCACACTCAACACGGCGAACTGTGGCCACTGTGTCGAGGTGCAATGCGTCGGAACGTCCATGTCACCAGTATCGTACCGCAAGCAATTGCATACGTTGGTGCCGGCTTGTGAGAGCTGCAAGCCAGCTACCAGCTACCAGCTACCAGCTACCAGCTACCAGCAAGCAGTAAGGCAGTGTGTACGAGGAAGACACCAAAAAAAAAAAGAGTCGAGTGCGAATCGGAGCAACAACAGCCTTCGCGCCATAGTGAGGATCAGTCAACTGGCGGAGCGATCTCGCGCACAGACGGGTACAGAAGCGTGGAAAAGGCATGCCTCCGCCCGGGATTGAACCGGGGACCTTCTGTTTACAAGACAGATGCTCTACCACTGAGCCACACAGGCGTAACTTTTCGTACTCCACCACACATTTTTCACACCCTCAAAATCACACAAACGCACAAACGCACAAACGCACAAACGCACAAACGCACAAACGCACAAACGCACAAACGCACAAACGCTCTCACCGATTCACTTACAACCCACCATCTCATGCACAAACACCCAGCCTCGAGTCGGCTTGCCTACCCTGGCCGCAACAACGCACAATCACACACAGACCACCGCAGACGACACTCCACTACGCGCAGGTTACCCGCTGCCGCCCCGCCGTGCCGTGCCGTGTCGTGCCGTGTCGTGCCACCAAACTGTACGTCACTTGGTATTTCGTTGCATTTCGCAGTTTGTTACACCTGTTGGTTCTCTCGGATGCTCCCCTCCTCCCCCCACCGCGGCACGATAGCGGGAAGAAGGCAATTTTGCCCGTGGCCCGGTACCCAAATGGTCGAGACCGGCGGACTACAACTGTGACAGGAGTCCGTCACACGGTCGCCGTGGTGCACGGCGACCAATAGGATAGAGTTCAGAATTATTGGTCCAGCGGCGCTCGGCGCCGCTCAACTAAATACTAGTCAGAGTTTCATTTACTACAAACAAGGAGCACCGCCCCGTTACAACTGGTAGCACTTTGTAGTCCGCCCACACGATCATGAACGACGCTTCTAATTTCAACGAAGGGGCTGGTGCTGCCCTCGAGCATGCCAACTTCCCCACTTATCCGTGTTTGAGTGGGAGGCGCTACACCGCCTTGCCGCGGTGTCCGGAGAAGGAGTCATCAAGACCTTGCTGACTGCCGGAACGGAATCTGATCAACGCCTGGCTGCTCATGAGTTCATGGCGCGTGAACTCGCCGACCTGCATCGGCGTGTGACGACTCCCACGCCGACCAAGAACAAGACCGACATCGTGAAGCTCGATGTATCCAGCTACAGCGGTGAGGGCGACGCTCGCCTCCAGCTGAATCGCTGGTTCTGTGAGATCGACATCGCGATCGAAGCTCGGCAGTTATCTACCGAGTTCGCTCGTACCCGGTTCTTACTGTCCAAGTTGACGGGAAAGGCCAAGGAATGGGCACTCGGCAAGCTCGTCGCCGACACCTCCTGCTTCTCGACGATGCAGTCGTTGAAGGATGATCTTCGCCTGGCCTTCGAGCCCCCTCAAGATGAGCGTGTCCAACGCTCGGCATTTCTGTCACTTAAGCAGGGACGGATGTCCATGCTCGAGTACATCCAGCGGGCACGACACCTGGTGTCGTGTATCACGACGAACCCAGTGGACATGGCGACTCAGGTCCATGTCTTCATCTCCGGCATGAACGCTGGGTACCAGCGCTTCTACCTGACCAGGAAGACACCAGGGTCACTGGAAGAGGCCTTCGAGACGGCACTTCGGGAAGATTATAGCGTTTCCGCTTCTGAGGCGTTCTCCCTTGCTCGCCCCCCTTCGCGGAGCCCGAGCCAATGGATCTTGACGCCATCCAGGATTACCACGGGCGCCGGCGATCCAGTCCGGCGCCAATGTCGTCTGACAGACCGCCTCTGGCGGGCCCCGGTCGAAGCCCTCGTCACATGCGGTGCTTCCGCTGTCGCAAACTCGGACATCGCGCCGCTGTGTGCCGCGCTCCCGCTCCGGTCTTGGCGCACGTCGTCGCCGAAGCCGTTGATGGTCTTGTCGCCGAGCCAAAAACGGCGACAACCAGTAGGTGCGGGGCGCCCTACTGGTCTGAGAAGGATGGAACGCTCTCTGGTGGCGGAGCCCCTCCTAGCCCTCCTGTGCTCCACGCACACTTATTTGCCACCACCTCGGGCGGCGACCCAAGACTGATCATACTCAGTCTCCACGTCGATGGTGCGAAGCGTCCACTTCGCGCGCTGCTGGATTCGGGCGCGACGAGCAACTTCGTCCGCGCCGAGAGTTTGTCGGTGTTACCGGCGGACCTGAGCCTTCGCGAAGGTCCGGGGAGATGATTGTGAAATACGCTGATTGCAAGCCACGGCGTACGCCGCGGCGCTCTACGACCTTCACGTACGAGTTTGACGGATTCCGAAGCTCCGAAGAGTTCCTAGTGATCAAGCTGAGTGGCTCGTTTGACTGCGTCTTCGGCATCCCATGGCTCGCCCGGCACCAGCCTGAGATTAACTGACTGGTACGGTCCGCCCTCGTGACATCGACGTGAATGCAGTACTGGCGTTCTTGCGCGGAACGCCGGACCGATGGCCGCATGTTGCAGTCATGGACTCCGACTCCATGACCCATGCTGCACCTGAAGTGAGTGATGACCCTTCGTGTGCGGCGTGCGAGCACGCATCCTGCGCCGGTCTTGAGCAGGTGCCTCAAGACGTGTCTGCCGTGGTCGAGCATGGGTTCCCACGTCCCGACGAGCAGCGGCTCTCGGCAGCAGACAACACCGTGATCGAAGAGGGATTCCCACGCCCGGACGAGCAGCGGCTCTCCGTTGACGATGAACAAGAAGATGTGGTTGAGCGTGGTCTCCCACGCAGTCGAGCAGGGGCTCCCGCATGTGGTCGAGCAGGGGCTCCCTGATGGAGTCGACGCCGATGTCGTGTCTCGGCGTCTGAGTACAGCGCATGGTGAGATCGAGCAGGTTTGCATGATCGTCGCGGACAACACCGCGACTATCGCGGCTGTCGATGTAGATGCTGGTGACACAGCGTCCGATACCGCCCGAAAGGCGCTGAGCCTAAGTCCGCCCGCGAGGCCCGCTACTTGGCCCAGTCGTTACCAGCACTCGAAGCCGCTGGTAACCCGGTTGCTCCGCTGGTTCGCGAGTTCATCGACATCTTCCCCGACAAGGTTCCGGCTGAACTTCCTCCCGATCGTGGTGTTCGGCACGAGATCGACCTCGTGCCCGGTTCGAAGTACTGTGTGACGCGACAATGGCCGCTGCCCCGCGACCAAGTCCAAGCGATTGATGCGTTCTTCGAAGGTCGCCGGCACGCCGGCCACGTTCGCGAAAGCCTATCGCCGCATTCCAGTCCGACATTCTGCGTGAAGAAGGCGACGGGCGGGTGGCGCATCGTACACGCCTTCAACAAGCTCAATGACGCCACCATCCCGGCGCAGACGCCGATCCCGCGGAAGGACATGGTGCTCGACACTATGTCAGGCAGCGCTGTGTACAGTGCTATCGACCTCATGGACGGCTTCTACCAAATCCTGATGCGTGAAGAAGACGTGCCGTTGACTGCGGTCAGCACGCCCAGCGGCATGCTCTGGGAATGGCTTGTGATGCCGCAGGGGCTCAAGAATGCCCCTGCCACTTTCAACCGCATGGTGTCCAACCTACTGCGTCCGTATCGAGACTTCGCGCCCACCTACTTCGACGACATCTTCATTCACAGTCGTGCTGAGAGCGGCACGACGGATGCCGACGTCCACCTTCAACATCTCCGCAAGGTGTTCGAGGTGATGCGGGCAAACAGGCTGTACGCTAACTTGAAGAAATGCATCTTCTGCGCTCCCGAGATTCCAGTACTCGGGAGCTACGTCAGCAAGGACGGCGTTCGCGCCGACCCGGAGAAGATCGCGGCGATCTGCGCTTGGCCGACTCCGCAGGACCAGAAACAGCTCCGGTAGTGGCTTGGACTCGCCACTTATCTCCACCACTACTCGAAGAACTTTGCTTCGACTGTTCGGCCGCTGTCGCAACTCCTGAAAGCCGACGCCACGTGGTCGTGGCGCCCCGAGCACCAAACAGGCTTCGACGCGGTGAAGACCAGCTTGTCCACCGCGCCCGTATTGATGCTTCCGGACCACGCGAAACCCTTTCACGTGGTGTGTGACGCGAGCGACTTTGCAATCGGCTGCGCCTTGATGCAGTTTGATGACGATGGACGCGAGCGAGTGATAAGTTACCAATCGCGCCAATTGAAGCCCGCGGAGCGGAATTATCCGGTCCATGACAAGGAGTTGTTGGCGATGCGCTACGCCCTCATCAAGTTCCGCGTGTACCTCCTGGGCGAAAGTACGTTCGTGGTGTACACGGATCACGCTTCGCTCCGGACGGCGACGAAGAGTCCTCATTTGTCACAGCGCATGGCGCGCTGGCTATCATTGTTCTCGGAGTACAACTTTGTCGTTCACTATAAGCCGGGCAAGACCAACATCCTCGCCGACGCGCTCTCGCGTCGACCGGATTACGTGCAATCGGGCCGCCATGCCGTTGGTGACGAGGATGACGACGATTGCGCTGTGTGCACCGCTGATGAAGTCGCTGCTGTTGAAGTCGCAGCGTCCACTCCGCTCCGAGACCTGATCGCGACTGCGTATGAGTCGGATGAGGCGTGCTCCGAATTGATCAAGTACCTGAGAGAACCATCAGCAGCGGCGCGGCGCCGCTTGTCCCCTCGCAGCCGCGCCCGTGTCGACCGCTACAGTCTCGATGGGGATCTGCTGACCTTCCGCGTCGATCGCGCGGACCCGCCACGCATCGTCGTCCCGCTTGACGATGATCTCAGAGCCCGACTGATCCATGAGTTTCACGATACCCCCAGCGGTGGCCACCTCGGGCGCGAGAAGACATTCGCGTCACTATCGCGCGACTTCTACTGGCCACACAAGTACAAGTGGGTACGCAAGTGGGTCCGCTCGTGCGAAGCGTGCCAACGCGTGAAGCCCCCGCCGTCGAAGCGAGCCCCGCTTCGACCTCTTCCAGTCGCGACGGGTCCGTGGACATCGGTCAGCATGGATTTCGTCTTTGGTCTGCCGCGAGATGCTCAGGGCCGCACAGGCATACTTGTTTTCGTCGACCGATTTAGCAAGATGGCCCATCTTGCTCCCGTGGCCTCCTCGATCACCGCGTCTCAGTTGGCGGCGCTGTTTCTTGACACAGTGTATCGCCACCATGGACTTCCGTCCTCCATTGTGTCCGGTCGAGACCCACGTTTTACTGCAGCTTTCTGGACGGAACTCTTCAACCTTGTCGGGACGCGGTTGGCGATGTCCACCGCGTCACATCCTGAGACCGATGGCCAGACCGAACGCGTTAACCGGGTTGTCGAAGACGTGCTGAGGAGTTACGCCACGTCGTTCAAGTCATGGAGCTCTTTCCTGCCGATGGTGGAGTTCGCCATCAATAACGCCGTGCACGCATCGATTGGCTTGACGCCATTCTTTGTCAACTTTGGCCGTCATCCGCGCGTTCCGGCGCTCCTGGGGCTGGAGCGCCCCTTCCAGTTCAGCTGTCAGGGAATCACGACGCTGCGACTCCCACTTCCACTGGTGGCGCCTCCGCATCGACGCACGAGATGGCCGCTGACTCCAATGTGAACGCGGTGAGCACGAGGTCTTCCACGCGGGTCCCCAGCCAGGGTCCTCTTACACGGGCCGCCGCGCGAGCAGCGACTGCCTCTCCACGAGACGTTGCCTATCGGACCAGTCGGATGCTGATCAACCCGCGTCCGCGTCGCGCAGCTGAGCTTCACACTGCTCCTGATCCGGTCGCGGCTACTGAGCCACCGCCAGCAAACTTTGCGCCCAACGCGGCGCCGCAGCGAAGCGACGCTGCGGCTGTCCACGAGTTCGTGCAACAGCGCGAGTCGATTGTCCGCTACGTCCGCGATGCGATCGCTGCTGCCGTCGATCGCCAGAAGGAGAATGCGGACCGCACCGGGCGCCGAAACGTGGAAAGGTTCCACGTTGGGGACCAAGTCCTATTATCTACCAATGGAATTTCCCCAACGCTTGTGACGAATCTGGGCGCAAACAAGCTTGCGCCACGGTACATTGTCCCATTCAAGGTGTTGAAAGTCATTGGAGATGCTTACCGGCTACAGCTACCGCCTACGCTCAAGCTACACCCTACGTTTTACGTCGGTCGACTTCGTCGCTACCGACCAGCGTCGTTGCCTAGCGGCGGTAGTCTGGCGCCGATCCTCGCTGCGCCTGCTGCTGGCTCAGCTGACGCCACAACACGGCGTTCTCCCACTCCAGCTGATCCACGCGACGTTCCAGCCAATCAAGACGCTGCGCAGCCGCAGCGTCCTGCCACCCACCCACCCCCGTTTGAACGCGACGGTCCGGCTCCCTTGGTCGGGAATATCCGTCACATCGTCGAATCGATTCTTCGGCACGACGACACTCGGGGTGCCCGACGCGGTCGCGGCCCTCGCCGCGGCGACACTGATATCCCTGCGCACCGCCAATACTTGGTGCGCTGGGTGGGGCCACTGAATGACAGCTGGGAGCCGAGGGCGGTGCTGCTTGCGGACGTTCCAGGTCTGCTTGACGCGTACGAGACGGGTCTTCAATCGGCTGCGGCAGCGAGCCGCCGCGAGCTTCATGTAACGCGCGACGATAATGACCAATCCAGCTGTGCTCCTCCTCCGACAGCGGCGAGTCCACCAGGAAGCAGGACCACTCCCGCTCCGTCGGTCGCGGAGCCCGTACTTGCGGCACTCAGCACAGCCCTCCAGGTAATGGGCGTAGCAGCAGAGCCGATCTGCCGCCCACGACAGCTTGCAGACCCTCGCCGCCGCACCCGCCACCGACAAGCGCTCGTGAGTCTCCTCACGAGCCTCGATCAGCCGGCGAAACTGCGGACCCGTCTCAGCGTTCCAGCGCAGCACGAACGCGGTCCACGCCTGGTCGAGCGAACGTTGGGTCACGGAGAGAGTCTCCGTGACGGGCTTGCCTCGGGTGCGGCGCCAGCGCGCGAACCAGGACGCCATCTCCTCCTCGGGCAGTGAGTCGTGCACGCCGCTGCAGTCGCGCAGCGGCCACCGCACGAAACTGTCTGCGAAGCTCGTGCGCGTCTCGCGGTCGTCGAAGCTCATGGTGGTGAATTTGACAGTGAGCTCTATCTTATGCGGAGAGTGGTATGACGGGAGTCCGTCACACGGTCGCCGTGGTGCACGGCAACCAATAGGATAGAGTTCAGAATTATTGGTCCAGCGGCGCCTTCCGGCGCCGCTCAACTAAATACTAGTCAGAGTTTCATTTACTACAAACAAGGAGCACCGCCTCGTTACAACAACTGCTTGCAAACTCTGTTTGGCTTTCCTAGACCCTTCAACCGGTACTACTGCGGGCGTCGCGTGGCAGCTTCGCTACTGTGTTAGCGTTCAAGCGAGCCCTCTTCGTCGTGGTGGGATTTTTGTGTTTGTCGGCTACTACGACCGACTGGTTCTCACGCTTCCGATGAGGCCGAAGCTGCATAGGGCACGGTGGTCTTTGCCAGCAGTGGTTGGCAACAAGCCAACGCTGCTTTATTTCCTGTTTTAACGATACTATGCTTGCTTGGTTGTTGTGGCGCGTGCAGAGCTCACTTGACCTCCAGCACGCACCACAGCAACCTGTCGCGGCGTTTGCCCGGCAATGTGTTGGCAATTGGTATTGTTGCTTATTATCGCCATGCCTACACTGCGAAGCAGTATTTCGACTACTCCAAGCAGCAGCAACTCACACTCAACACGGCGAACTGTGGCCACTGTGTCGAGGTGCAATGCGTCGGAACGTCCATGTCACCAGTATCGTACCGCAAGCAATTGCATACGTTGGTGCCGGCTTGTGAGCCAGCTACCAGCTACCAGCTACCAGCTACCAGCAAGCAGTAAGGCAGTGTGTACGAGGAAGACACCAAAAAAAGAGTCGAGTGCGAATCGGAGCAACAACAGCCTTCGCGCCATAGTGAGGATCAGTCAACTGGCGGAGCGATCTCGCGCACAGACGGGTACAGAAGCGTGGAAAAGGCATGCCTCCGCCCGGGATTGAACCGGGGACCTTCTGTTTACAAGACAGATGCTCTACCACTGAGCCACACAGGCGTAACTTTTCGTACTCCACCACACATTTTTCACACCCTCAAAATCACACAAACGCACAAACGCACAAACGCACAAACGCTCTCACCGATTCACTTACAACCCACCATCTCATGCACAAACACCCAGCCTCGAGTCGGCTTGCCTACCCTGGCCGCAACAACGCACAATCACACACAGACCACCGCAGACGACACTCCACTACGCGCAGGTTACCCGCTGCCGCCCCGCCGTGCCGTGCCGTGCCGTGTCGTGCCACCAAACTGTACGTCACTTGGTATTTCGTTGCATTTCGCAGTTTGTTACACCTGTTGGTTCTCTCGGATGCCCTCCTCCTCCCCCCACCGCGGCACGATAGCGGGAAGAAGGCAATTTTGCCCGTGGCCCGGTACCCAAATGGTCGAGACCGGCGGACTACAACTGCTTGCAAACTCTGTTTGGCTTTCCTAGACCCTTCAACCGGTACTACTGCGGGCGTCGCGTGGCAGCTTCGCTACTGTGTTAGCGTTCAAGCGAGCCCTCTTCGTCGTGGTGGGATTTTTGTGTTTGTCGGCTACTACGACCGACTGGTTCTCACGCTTCCGATGAGGCCGAAGCTGCATAGGGCACGGTGGTCTTTGCCAGCAGTGGTTGGCAACAAGCCAACGCTGCTTTATTTCCCTGTTTTAACGATACTATGCTTGCTTGGTTGTTGTGGCGCGTGCAGAGCTCACTTGACCTCCAGCACGCACCACAGCAACCTGTCGCGGCGTTTGCCCGGCAATGTGTTGGCAATTGGTATTGTTGCTTATTATCGCCATGCCTACACTGCGAAGCAGTATTTCGACTACTCCAAGCAGCAGCAACTCACACTCAACACGGCGAACTGTGGCCACTGTGTCGAGGTGCAATGCGTCGGAACGTCCATGTCACCAGTATCGTACCGCAAGCAATTGCATACGTTGGTGCCGGCTTTGAGCTGCAGCCAGCTACCAGCTACCAGCTACCAGCTACCAGCAAGCAGCAAGCAGTAAGGCAGTGTGTACGAGGAAGACACCAAAAAAAAGAGTCGAGTGCGAATCGGAGCAACAACAGCCTTCGCGCCATAGTGAGGATCAGTCAACTGGCGGAGCGATCTCGCGCACAGACGGGTACAGAAGCGTGGAAAAGGCATGCCTCCGCCCGGGATTGAACCGGGGACCTTCTGTTTACAAGACAGATGCTCTACCACTGAGCCACACAGGCGTAACTTTTCGTACTCCACCACACATTTTTCACACCCTCAAAATCACACAAACGCACAAACGCACAAACGCACAAACGCACAAACGCACAAACGCTCTCACCGATTCACTTACAACCCACCATCTCATGCACAAACACCCAGCCTCGAGTCGGCTTGCCTACCCTGGCCGCAACAACGCACAATCACACACAGACCACCGCAGACGACACTCCACTACGCGCAGGTTACCCGCTGCCGCCCCGCCGTGCCGTGCCGTGTCGTGCCGTGTCGTGCCACCAAACTGTACGTCACTTGGTATTTCGTTGCATTTCGCAGTTTGTTACACCTGTTGGTTCTCTCGGATGCCCCCTCCCCTCCTCCCCCCACCGCGGCACGATAGCGGGAAGAAGGCAATTTTGCCCGTGGCCCGGTACCCAAATGGTCGAGACCGGCGGACTACAACTGCTTGCAAACTCTGTTTGGCTTTCCTAGACCCTTCAACCGGTACTACTGCGGGCGTCGCGTGGCAGCTTCGCTACTGTGTTAGCGTTCAAGCGAGCCCTCTTCGTCGTGGTGGGATTTTTGTGTTTGTCGGCTACTACGACCGACTGGTTCTCACGCTTCCGATGAGGCCGAAGCTGCATAGGGCACGGTGGTCTTTGCCAGCAGTGGTTGGCAACAAGCCAACGCTGCTTTATTTCCCTGTTTTAACGATACTATGCTTGCTTGGTTGTTGTGGCGCGTGCAGAGCTCACTTGACCTCCAGCACGCACCACAGCAACCTGTCGCGGCGTTTGCCCGGCAATGTGTTGGCAATTGGTATTGTTGCTTATTATCGCCATGCCTACACTGCGAAGCAGTATTTCGACTACTCAAGCAGCAGCAACTCACACTCAACACGGCGAACTGTGGCCACTGTGTCGAGGTGCAATGCGTCGGAACGTCCATGTCACCAGTATCGTACCGCAAGCAATTGCATACGTTGGTGCCGGCTTATGAGAGCTGCCAGCTACCAGCTACCAGCTACCAGCTAGCAGCAAGCAGTAAGGCAGTGTGTACGAGGAAGACACCAAAAAAAAGAGTCGAGTGCGAATCGGAGCAACAACAGCCTTCGCGCCATAGTGAGGATCAGTCAACTGGCGGAGCGATCTCGCGCACAGACGGGTACAGAAGCGTGGAAAAGGCATGCCTCCGCCCGGGATTGAACCGGGGACCTTCTGTTTACAAGACAGATGCTCTACCACTGAGCCACACAGGCGTAACTTTTCGTACTCCACCACACATTTTTCACACCCTCAAAATCACACAAACGCACAAACGCACAAACGCACAAACGCACAAACGCACAAACGCTCTCACCGATTCACTTACAACCCACCATCTCATGCACAAACACCCAGCCTCGAGTCGGCTTGCCTACCCTGGCCGCAACAACGCACAATCACACACAGACCACCGCAGACGACACTCCACTACGCGCAGGTTACCCGCTGCCGCCCCGCCGTGCCGTGCCGTGTCGTGCCGTGTCGTGCCACCAAACTGTACGTCACTTGGTATTTCGTTGCATTTCGCAGTTTGTTACACCTGTTGGTTCTCTCGGATGCCCCCTCCCCTCCTCCCCCCACCGCGGCACGATAGCGGGAAGAAGGCAATTTTGCCCGTGGCCCGGTACCCAAATGGTCGAGACCGGCGGACTACAACTGCTTGCAAACTCTGTTTGGCTTTCCTAGACCCTTCAACCGGTACTACTGCGGGCGTCGCGTGGCAGCTTCGCTACTGTGTTAGCGTTCAAGCGAGCCCTCTTCGTCGTGGTGGGATTTTTGTGTTTGTCGGCTACTACGACCGACTGGTTCTCACGCTTCCGATGAGGCCGAAGCTGCATAGGGCACGGTGGTCTTTGCCAGCAGTGGTTGGCAACAAGCCAACGCTGCTTTATTTCCCTGTTTTAACGATACTATGCTTGCTTGGTTGTTGTGGCGCGTGCAGAGCTCACTTGACCTCCAGCACGCACCACAGCAACCTGTCGCGGCGTTTGCCCGGCAATGTGTTGGCAATTGGTATTGTTGCTTATTATCGCCATGCCTACACTGCGAAGCAGTATTTCGACTACTCTAAGCAGCAGCAACTCACACTCAACACGGCGAACTGTGGCCACTGTGTCGAGGTGCAATGCGTCGGAACGTCCATGTCACCAGTATCGTACCGCAAGCAATTGCATACGTTGGTGCCGGCTTATGAGAGCTGCAAGCTACCAGCTACCAGCTACCAGCAAGCAGCAAGCAGTAAGGCAGTGTGTACGAGGAAGACACCAAAAAAAAGAGTCGAGTGCGAATCGGAGCAACAACAGCCTTCGCGCCATAGTGAGGATCAGTCAACTGGCGGAGCGATCTCGCGCACAGACGGGTACAGAAGCGTGGAAAAGGCATGCCTCCGCCCGGGATTGAACCGGGGACCTTCTGTTTACAAGACAGATGCTCTACCACTGAGCCACACAGGCGTAACTTTTCGTACTCCACCACACATTTTTCACACCCTCAAAATCACACAAACGCACAAACGCACAAACGCACAAACGCACAAACGCACAAACGCACAAACGCACAAACGCTCTCACCGATTCACTTACACCATCTCATGCACAAACACCCAGCCTCGAGTCGGCTTGCCTACCCTGGCCGCAACAACGCACAATCACACACAGACCACCGCAGACGACACTCCACTACGCGCAGGTTACCCGCTGCCGCCCCGCCGTGCCGTGCCGTGTCGTGCCGTGTCGTGCCACCAAACTGTACGTCACTTGGTATTTCGTTGCATTTCGCAGTTTGTTACACCTGTTGGTTCTCTCGGATGCCCCCTCCCCTCCTCCCCCCACCGCGGCACGATAGCGGGAAGAAGGCAATTTTGCCCGTGGCCCGGTACCCAAATGGTCGAGACCGGCGGACTACAACTGCTTGCAAACTCTGTTTGGCTTTCCTAGACCCTTCAACCGGTACTACTGCGGGCGTCGCGTGGCAGCTTCGCTACTGTGTTAGCGTTCAAGCGAGCCCTCTTCGTCGTGGTGGGATTTTTGTGTTTGTCGGCTACTACGACCGACTGGTTCTCACGCTTCCGATGAGGCCGAAGCTGCATAGGGCACGGTGGTCTTTGCCAGCAGTGGTTGGCAACAAGCCAACGCTGCTTTATTTCCCTGTTTTAACGATACTATGCTTGCTTGGTTGTTGTGGCGCGTGCAGAGCTCACTTGACCTCCAGCACGCACCACAGCAACCTGTCGCGGCGTTTGCCCGGCAATGTGTTGGCAATTGGTATTGTTGCTTATTATCGCCATGCCTACACTGCGAAGCAGTATTTCGACTACTCTAAGCAGCAGCAACTCACACTCAACACGGCGAACTGTGGCCACTGTGTCGAGGTGCAATGCGTCGGAACGTCCATGTCACCAGTATCGTACCGCAAGCAATTGCATACGTTGGTGCCGGCTTATGAGAGCTGCAAGCCAGCTACCAGCTACCAGCTACCAGCTACCAGCAAGCAGCAAGCAGTAAGGCAGTGTGTACGAGGAAGACACCAAAAAAAAGAGTCGAGTGCGAATCGGAGCAACAACAGCCTTCGCGCCATAGTGAGGATCAGTCAACTGGCGGAGCGATCTCGCGCACAGACGGGTACAGAAGCGTGGAAAAGGCATGCCTCCGCCCGGGATTGAACCGGGGACCTTCTGTTTACAAGACAGATGCTCTACCACTGAGCCACACAGGCGTAACTTTTCGTACTCCACCACACATTTTTCACACCCTCACAAACACAAACGCACAAACGCACAAACGCACAAACGCACAAACGCACAAACGCACAAACGCTCTCACCGATTCACTTACAACCCACCATCTCATGCACAAACACCCAGCCTCGAGTCGGCTTGCCTACCCTGGCCGCAACAACGCACAATCACACACAGACCACCGCAGACGACACTCCACTACGCGCAGGTTACCCGCTGCCGCCCCGCCGTGCCGTGCCGTGTCGTGCCGTGTCGTGCCACCAAACTGTACGTCACTTGGTATTTCGTTGCATTTCGCAGTTTGTTACACCTGTTGGTTCTCTCGGATGCCCCCTCCCCTCCTCCCCCACCGCGGCACGATAGCGGGAAGAAGGCAATTTTGCCCGTGGCCCGGTACCCAAATGGTCGAGACCGGCGGACTACAACTGCTTGCAAACTCTGTTTGGCTTTCCTAGACCCTTCAACCGGTACTACTGCGGGCGTCGCGTGGCAGCTTCGCTACTGTGTTAGCGTTCAAGCGAGCCCTCTTCGTCGTGGTGGGATTTTTGTGTTTGTCGGCTACTACGACCGACTGGTTCTCACGCTTCCGATGAGGCCGAAGCTGCATAGGGCACGGTGGTCTTTGCCAGCAGTGGTTGGCAACAAGCCAACGCTGCTTTATTTCCCTGTTTTAACGATACTATGCTTGCTTGGTTGTTGTGGCGCGTGCAGAGCTCACTTGACCTCTCGCACAGCACCACAGCAACCTGTCGCGGCGTTTGCCCGGCAATGTGTTGGCAATTGGTATTGTTGCTTATTATCGCCATGCCTACACTGCGAAGCAGTATTTCGACTACTCAAGCAGCAGCAACTCACACTCAACACGGCGAACTGTGGCCACTGTGTCGAGGTGCAATGCGTCGGAACGTCCATGTCACCAGTATCGTACCGCAAGCAATTGCATACGTTGGTGCCGGCTTATGAGAGCTGCAAGCCAGCTACCAGCTACCAGCTACCAGCTACCAGCTACCAGCAAGCAGCAAGCAGTAAGGCAGTGTGTACGAGGAAGACACCAAAAAAAAGAGTCGAGTGCGAATCGGAGCAACAACAGCCTTCGCGCCATAGTGAGGATCAGTCAACTGGCGGAGCGATCTCGCGCACAGACGGGTACAGAAGCGTGGAAAAGGCATGCCTCCGCCCGGGATTGAACCGGGGACCTTCTGTTTACAAGACAGATGCTCTACCACTGGAAGACTTCCAAAACTCGCACATCGCAAAAAAGATGCACATCTTACACTCTCACTTCCACAGGAAAGGCGCTCGCAAATCACGGCGCAAATTGTGAAGACCGGTTTGGCGTCTCTCCAATTTGAGCGCAACTGATACTAGAAGTTCATAAGTGAGTGTACTTTGGCTGGTTGTGGTGCGTTGGACTCGAGCTCTAACTACATCGCTTTATTTCCTGTTCTGCTTCTCACAAGATGGCACCTACCAAGCCTAAAACAGGGAGGGAAAGAGCTGGACTGGGCCGGAGCTGAATCGCATGCTTACTGCAGTTGAAGACATCCTGCCTCTCGGAGCCAACGAGTGGGAGAACGTTGCAACGCGATACGGCCTGGAGCTTCCACGTGAGTTTTCGGAGCGTGACGTGGACGCTATCAAGAGGAAATTCATGGTGCTAAAGAACTCTATAAAGCCCACTGGCGACCCGGCATGTCCGAAGGAGGTAGTACGCGCAAAACGCGCGTACTACAAGATGGAATGCCGTTCAGGCGTTGAGGAATTCGAGGACACGGTGGCTCTACCACTAGCTCCTGACGACACGATCTTGGCAGCACCAACTGGACAAGACACGACAACAGCGGCCTCAACTTCTCCCAGTGCGGCCTTTGCGACTCCTGCAGCAGCGGTGCCACAGCCTTCCGCAGTTGAAAGCAACGCTGAGCACGAATCTGGAGCACGGTCGGCATCCAAGCGGTGTGGCAAGACGCCAAACCAGCTTGCTGCTCTAAGTGATCAGCTGAAGCGCAGCTGTGCATCTGCTGAAGGTGTAGTAATTTCCCACACCGTCAAACGCAGGAGGACAATCGATAGTTTGCTGAGTAAGCTGGAGCGCGAAAATGGTGATGGCTCCGACATGATGCAAGCAATCGTGGCTATGGAGGAGCGGGCTGCTGCGCGAGAGATGGAATACCGTCGAGAGCGCGACGAACGAGAGGCTAAGCGGGAGGAGCGGGAGCACCGCCGCGACGAATTGTTTTTCGTCTTGATGGCGAAGCTGTTGGGTGACAAGGCGGAACCATCCAGCAGCTAGAGTTCAAGCACGTTAGTTGAGAGATTCAGAACAGGATAACCGTAAATTCACTCATCTTCCAAGCGAACAGCTTTGTATTTCTCTTACACCAAGTGTCTCGGTCAACTAACCTTAAAGCCCCGCAAACACGCTTCGAATCTGGCTGATGCCAGTCTTCCTGACGCGAAAATTGTACAGTCGATAAACGTTCCGTAGGAGACGTCCGCGTACGTCGGGATCGAATGGGAGGCGTAGTTGAAGACGACGATAACAGCGTTCGGCGGATCCCATTCCCCATTCTGCTGCCTGCCGCACCGACGTGATTGCATTGCTTAGCGCCACCAAACCAAGGCGGCAATCAGCATGAGCTCGTTCTAAATCCCCTTCTTTTAGTGGTGTTCGAATCCTCCCAAACAACGCTCGGCTAACGGGGAAAGCTGAGTCAGCAACAACCCCACAACCTTCAAGCGTCCACAACGGGTCTGCCAGGCGTAGCTGTAGCTGTCGACTCGTTTCACCATCGTTCCAGGAACCTGGAAGGTTGTGGCGGCCCCATACAAGTGTTCCATCGACACCGTAGCACAAAGTGCCTGTGACAAGGACTGAATGCAGCCACCCTGGTGTACACAGCAATTAGTTAGCTAGTAGAACTTAATTTAATGAGCTTGGAACTTACCGTTGTAGTGAGCGTTCTGTAGATCAGCGTCGGTAGGACTTTGAACACGGTAATTTTTCCATCTACAAACCCCACACTCCATCGAGCAAAGGCTCTCTTGCCTGCACTTGACGCGCCCATTGGCGTTGCTGCTGCTTAGTAGGAAAACGTACTTGGGCGTCTGGAAGCTCTCTCAATGATGCATCCAACGCAGCCTCAGCTTTGCTGAGGACGCGTGACAGAGTGGCAGGGGAATCCCGAAGATTTCTGAGAGCGTCTTGGCTTCGACAGCAGCAGAATAGTAGTGCAGCACGCACGCTAAAGCGGCATGCTTTACAACTAGTGCTGGGGGCCGTCCACGTTGGCCAAGGCCGGATCTAATTACGTAATGCTTCGAAAACACCTTCAGCAGCTCCTCAAAGGCTTCAGGCGGGATTGACACGGTGGCCACAAAGCTTCCTTCTGTACGGCTAGCGTACATAACGTGCCAAGGCGAGTCCAGCGGCGAGATGAGCGCCTCTCTCGTCAGATAGTTCCTCTCTCGAACCATTATTCGCAGGCGCAGCAGCAACAGAATAAGGCGACGTGAACGCTTCACTCGCCGTGCGTCTTGAGCGGCAACCAAGACAGACGGTGACAGCATTTCGCAACTCGCGCGAAGCTTGATTTGTGTGGTTATTGGTGGCTCGCTCTTGTTGCGTGTGCACGTAATTTCAGGGATAGGTGATCGCAAACTGCCTGCAAAGGATGCTCGCAAAATGAAATGCTACTGCAGTTGTGCGATTTTGAAAGTCTTCCACTGAGCCACACAGGCGTAACTTTTCGTACTCCACCACACATTTTTCACACCCTCAAAATCACGCAAACGCACAAACGCACAAACGCACAAACGCTCTCACCGATTCACTTACAACCCACCATCTCATGCACAAACACCCAGCCTCGAGTCGGCTTGCCTACCCTGGCCGCAACAACGCACAATCACACACAGACCACCGCAGACGACACTCCACTACGCGCAGGTTACCCGCTGCCGCCCCGCCGTGCCGTGCCGTGTCGTGCCGTGTCGTGCCACCAAACTGTACGTCACTTGGTATTTCGTTGCATTTCGCAGTTTGTTACACCTGTTGGTTCTCTCGGATGCCCCCTCCCCTCCTCCCCCCACCGCGGCACGATAGCGGGAAGAAGGCAATTTTGCCCGTGGCCCGGTACCCAAATGGTCGAGACCGGCGGACTACAACTGCTTGCAAACTCTGTTTGGCTTTCCTAGACCCTTCAACCGGTACTACTGCGGGCGTCGCGTGGCAGCTTCGCTACTGTGTTAGCGTTCAAGCGAGCCCTCTTCGTCGTGGTGGGATTTTTGTGTTTGTCGGCTACTACGACCGACTGGTTCTCACGCTTCCGATGAGGCCGAAGCTGCATAGGGCACGGTGGTCTTTGCCAGCAGTGGTTGGCAACAAGCCAACGCTGCTTTATTTCCCTGTTTTAACGATACTATGCTTGCTTGGTTGTTGTGGCGCGTGCAGAGCTCACTTGACCTTTGCTCGCTCCAGCACGCACCACAGCAACCTGTCGCGGCGTTTGCCCGGCAATGTGTTGGCAATTGGTATTGTTGCTTATTATCGCCATGCCTACACTGCGAAGCAGTATTTCGACTACTCTAAGCAGCAGCAACTCACACTCAACACGGCGAACTGTGGCCACTGTGTCGAGGTGCAATGCGTCGGAACGTCCATGTCACCAGTATCGTACCGCAAGCAATTGCATACGTTGGTGCCGGCTTATGAGAGCTGCAAGCCAGCTACCAGCTACCAGCTACCAGCTACCAGCTACCAGCAAGCAGTAAGGCAGTGTGTACGAGGAAGACACCAAAAAAAAGAGTCGAGTGCGAATCGGAGCAACAACAGCCTTCGCGCCATAGTGAGGATCAGTCAACTGGCGGAGCGATCTCGCGCACAGACGGGTACAGAAGCGTGGAAAAGGCATGCCTCCGCCCGGGATTGAACCGGGGACCTTCTGTTTACAAGACAGATGCTCTACCACTGAGCCACACAGGCGTAACTTTTCGTACTCCACCACACATTTTTCACACCCTCAAAATCACACAAACGCACAAACGCACAAACGCACAAACGCACAAACGCACAAACGCACAAACGCACAAACGCTCTCACCGATTCACTTACAACCCACCATCTCATGCACAAACACCCAGCCTCGAGTCGGCTTGCCTACCCTGGCCGCAACAACGCACAATCACACACAGACCACCGCAGACGACACTCCACTACGCGCAGGTTACCCGCTGCCGCCCGCCGTGCCGTGCCGTGTCGTGCCGTGTCGTGCCACCAAACTGTACGTCACTTGGTATTTCGTTGCATTTCGCAGTTTGTTACACCTGTTGGTTCTCTCGGATGCCCCCTCCCCTCCTCCCCCCACCGCGGCACGATAGCGGGAAGAAGGCAATTTTGCCCGTGGCCCGGTACCCAAATGGTCGAGACCGGCGGACTACAACTGCTTGCAAACTCTGTTTGGCTTTCCTAGACCCTTCAACCGGTACTACTGCGGGCGTCGCGTGGCAGCTTCGCTACTGTGTTAGCGTTCAAGCGAGCCCTCTTCGTCGTGGTGGGATTTTTGTGTTTGTCGGCTACTACGACCGACTGGTTCTCACGCTTCCGATGAGGCCGAAGCTGCATAGGGCACGGTGGTCTTTGCCAGCAGTGGTTGGCAACAAGCCAACGCTGCTTTATTTCCTGTTTTAACGATACTATGCTTGCTTGGTTGTTGTGGCGCGTGCAGAGCTCACTTGACCTTTGCTCGCTCCAGCACGCACCACAGCAACCTGTCGCGGCGTTTGCCCGGCAATGTGTTGGCAATTGGTATTGTTGTTTATTATCGCCATGCCTACACTGCGAAGCAGTATTTCGACTACTCTAAGCAGCAGCAACTCACACTCAACACGGCGAACTGTGGCCACTGTGTCGAGGTGCAATGCGTCGGAACGTCCATGTCACCAGTATCGTACCGCAAGCAATTGCATACGTTGGTGCCGGCTTATGAGAGCTGCAAGCCAGCTACCAGCTACCAGCTACCAGCTACCAGCAAGCAGCAAGCAGTAAGGCAGTGTGTACGAGGAAGACACCAAAAAAAGAGTCGAGTGCGAATCGGAGCAACAACAGCCTTCGCGCCATAGTGAGGATCAGTCAACTGGCGGAGCGATCTCGCGCACAGACGGGTACAGAAGCGTGGAAAAGGCATGCCTCCGCCCGGGATTGAACCGGGGACCTTCTGTTTACAAGACAGATGCTCTACCACTGAGCCACACAGGCGTAACTTTTCGTACTCCACCACACATTTTTCACACCCTCAAAATCACACAAACGCACAAACGCACAAACGCACAAACGCACAAACGCACAAACGCACAAACGCACAAACGCTCTCACCGATTCACTTACAACCCACCATCTCATGCACAAACACCCAGCCTCGAGTCGGCTTGCCTACCCTGGCCGCAACAACGCACAATCACACACAGACCACCGCAGACGACACTCCACTACGCGCAGGTTACCCGCTGCCGCCCCGCCGTGCCGTGCCGTGTCGTGCCGTGTCGTGCCACCAAACTGTACGTCACTTGGTATTTCGTTGCATTTCGCAGTTTGTTACACCTGTTGGTTCTCTCGGATGCCCCCTCCCCTCCTCCCCCCACCGCGGCACGATAGCGGGAAGAAGGCAATTTTGCCCGTGGCCCGGTACCCAAATGGTCGAGACCGGCGGACTACAACTGCTTGCAAACTCTGTTTGGCTTTCCTAGACCCTTCAACCGGTACTACTGCGGGCGTCGCGTGGCAGCTTCGCTACTGTGTTAGCGTTCAAGCGAGCCCTCTTCGTCGTGGTGGGATTTTTGTGTTTGTCGGCTACTACGACCGACTGGTTCTCACGCTTCCGATGAGGCCGAAGCTGCATAGGGCACGGTGGTCTTTGCCAGCAGTGGTTGGCAACAAGCCAACGCTGCTTTATTTCCCTGTTTTAACGATACTATGCTTGCTTGGTTGTTGTGGCGCGTGCAGAGCTCACTTGACCTCCAGCACGCACCACAGCAACCTGTCGCGGCGTTTGCCCGGCAATGTGTTGGCAATTGGTATTGTTGCTTATTATCGCCATGCCTACACTGCGAAGCAGTATTTCGACTACTCTAAGCAGCAGCAACTCACACTCAACACGGCGAACTGTGGCCACTGTGTCGAGGTGCAATGCGTCGGAACGTCCATGTCACCAGTATCGTACCGCAAGCAATTGCATACGTTGGTGCCGGCTTATGAGAGCTGCAAGCCAGCTACCAGCTACCAGCAAGCAGCAAGCAGTAAGGCAGTGTGTACGAGGAAGACACCAAAAAAAAGAGTCGAGTGCGAATCGGAGCAACAACAGCCTTCGCGCCATAGTGAGGATCAGTCAACTGGCGGAGCGATCTCGCGCACAGACGGGTACAGAAGCGTGGAAAAGGCATGCCTCCGCCCGGGATTGAACCGGGGACCTTCTGTTTACAAGACAGATGCTCTACCACTGAGCCACACAGGCGTAACTTTTCGTACTCCACCACACATTTTTCACACCCTCAAAATCACACAAACGCACAAACGCACAAACGCACAAACGCACAAACGCACAAACGCACAAACGCACAAACGCTCTCACCGATTCACTTACAACCCACCATCTCATGCACAAACACCCAGCCTCGAGTCGGCTTGCCTACCCTGGCCGCAACAACGCACAATCACACACAGACCACCGCAGACGACACTCCACTACGCGCAGGTTACCCGCTGCCGCCCCGCCGTGCCGTGCCGTGTCGTGCCGTGTCGTGCCACCAAACTGTACGTCACTTGGTATTTCGTTGCATTTCGCAGTTTGTTACACCTGTTGGTTCTCTCGGATGCCCCCTCCCCTCCTCCCCCCACCGCGGCACGATAGCGGGAAGAAGGCAATTTTGCCCGTGGCCCGGTACCCAAATGGTCGAGACCGGCGGACTACAACTGCTTGCAAACTCTGTTTGGCTTTCCTAGACCCTTCAACCGGTACTACTGCGGGCGTCGCGTGGCAGCTTCGCTACTGTGTTAGCGTTCAAGCGAGCCCTCTTCGTCGTGGTGGATTTTTGTGTTTGTCGGCTACTACGACCGACTGGTTCTCACGCTTCCGATGAGGCCGAAGCTGCATAGGGCACGGTGGTCTTTGCCAGCAGTGGTTGGCAACAAGCCAACGCTGCTTTATTTCCCTGTTTTAACGATACTATGCTTGCTTGGTTGTTGTGGCGCGTGCAGAGCTCACTTGACCTCCAGCACGCACCACAGCAACCTGTCGCGGCGTTTGCCCGGCAATGTGTTGGCAATTGGTATTGTTGCTTATTATCGCCATGCCTACACTGCGAAGCAGTATTTCGACTACTCTAAGCAGCAGCAACTCACACTCAACACGGCGAACTGTGGCCACTGTGTCGAGGTGCAATGCGTCGGAACGTCCATGTCACCAGTATCGTACCGCAAGCAATTGCATACGTTGGTGCCGGCTTATGAGAGCTGCAAGCCAGCTACCAGCTACCAGCTACCAGCTACCAGCTACCAGCAAGCAGTAAGGCAGTGTGTACGAGGAAGACACCAAAAAAAAGAGTCGAGTGCGAATCGGAGCAACAACAGCCTTCGCGCCATAGTGAGGATCAGTCAACTGGCGGAGCGATCTCGCGCACAGACGGGTACAGAAGCGTGGAAAGGCATGCCTCCGCCCGGGATTGAACCGGGGACCTTCTGTTTACAAGACAGATGCTCTACCACTGAGCCACACAGGCGTAACTTTTCGTACTCCACCACACATTTTTCACACCCTCAAAATCACACAAACGCACAAACGCACAAACGCACAAACGCACAAACGCACAAACGCACAAACGCACAAACGCTCTCACCGATTCACTTACAACCCACCATCTCATGCACAAACACCCAGCCTCGAGTCGGCTTGCCTACCCTGGCCGCAACAACGCACAATCACACACAGACCACCGCAGACGACACTCCACTACGCGCAGGTTACCCGCTGCCGCCCCGCCGTGCCGTGCCGTGTCGTGCCGTGTCGTGCCACCAAACTGTACGTCACTTGGTATTTCGTTGCATTTCGCAGTTTGTTACACCTGTTGGTTCTCTCGGATGCCCCCTCCCCTCCTCCCCCCACCGCGGCACGATAGCGGGAAGAAGGCAATTTTGCCCGTGGCCCGGTACCCAAATGGTCGAGACCGGCGGACTACAACTGCTTGCAAACTCTGTTTGGCTTTCCTAGACCCTTCAACCGGTACTACTGCGGGCGTCGCGTGGCAGCTTCGCTACTGTGTTAGCGTTCAAGCGAGCCCTCTTCGTCGTGGTGGGATTTTTGTGTTTGTCGGCTACTACGACCGACTGGTTCTCACGCTTCCGATGAGGCCGAAGCTGCATAGGGCACGGTGGTCTTTGCCAGCAGTGGTTGGCAACAAGCCAACGCTGCTTTATTTCCCTGTTTTAACGATACTATGCTTGCTTGGTTGTTGTGGCGCGTGCAGAGCTCACTTGACCTCCAGCACGCACCACAGCAACCTGTCGCGGCGTTTGCCCGGCAATGTGTTGGCAATTGGTATTGTTGCTTATTATCGCCATGCCTACACTGCGAAGCAGTATTTCGACTACTCTAAGCAGCAGCAACTCACACTCAACACGGCGAACTGTGGCCACTGTGTCGAGGTGCAATGCGTCGGAACGTCCATGTCACCAGTATCGTACCGCAAGCAATTGCATACGTTGGTGCCGGCTTATGAGAGCTGCAAGCCAGCTACCAGCTACCAGCTACCAGCTACCAGCAAGCAGCAAGCAGTAAGGCAGTGTGTACGAGGAAGACACCAAAAAAAAAGAGTCGAGTGCGAATCGGAGCAACAACAGCCTTCGCGCCATAGTGAGGATCAGTCAACTGGCGGAGCGATCTCGCGCACAGACGGGTACAGAAGCGTGGAAAAGGCATGCCTCCGCCCGGGATTGAACCGGGGACCTTCTGTTTACAAGACAGATGCTCTACCACTGAGCCACACAGGCGTAACTTTTCGTACTCCACCACACATTTTTCACACCCTCAAAATCACACAAACGCACAAACGCACAAACGCACAAACGCACAAACGCACAAACGCACAAACGCACAAACGCTCTCACCGATTCACTTACAACCCACCATCTCATGCACAAACACCCAGCCTCGAGTCGGCTTGCCTACCCTGGCCGCAACAACGCACAATCACACACAGACCACCGCAGACGACACTCCACTACGCGCAGGTTACCCGCTGCCGCCCCGCCGTGCCGTGCCGTGTCGTGCCGTGTCGTGCCACCAAACTGTACGTCACTTGGTATTTCGTTGCATTTCGCAGTTTGTTACACCTGTTGGTTCTCTCGGAACCGCGGCACGATAGCGGGAAGAAGGCAATTTTGCCCGTGGCCCGGTACCCAAATGGTCGAGACCGGCGGACTACAACTGCTTGCAAACTCTGTTTGGCTTTCCTAGACCCTTCAACCGGTACTACTGCGGGCGTCGCGTGGCAGCTTCGCTACTGTGTTAGCGTTCAAGCGAGCCCTCTTCGTCGTGGTGGGATTTTTGTGTTTGTCGGCTACTACGACCGACTGGTTCTCACGCTTCCGATGAGGCCGAAGCTGCATAGGGCACGGTGGTCTTTGCCAGCAGTGGTTGGCAACAAGCCAACGCTGCTTTATTTCCCTGTTTTAACGATACTATGCTTGCTTGGTTGTTGTGGCGCGTGCAGAGCTCACTTGACCTTTGCTCGCTCCAGCACGCACCACAGCAACCTGTCGCGGCGTTTGCCCGGCAATGTGTTGGCAATTGGTATTGTTGCTTATTATCGCCATGCCTACACTGCGAAGCAGTATTTCGACTACTCTAAGCAGCAGCAACTCACACTCAACACGGCGAACTGTGGCCACTGTGTCGAGGTGCAATGCGTCGGAACGTCCATGTCACCAGTATCGTACCGCAAGCAATTGCATACGTTGGTGCCGGCTTATGAGAGCTGCAAGCCAGCTACCAGCTACCAGCTACCAGCTACCAGCAAGCAGCAAGCAGTAAGGCAGTGTGTACGAGGAAGACACCAAAAAAAAAGAGTCGAGTGCGAATCGGAGCAACAACAGCCTTCGCGCCATAGTGAGGATCAGTCAACTGGCGGAGCGATCTCGCGCACAGACGGGTACAGAAGCGTGGAAAAGGCATGCCTCCGCCCGGGATTGAACCGGGGACCTTCTGTTTACAAGACAGATGCTCTACCACTGGAAGACTTCCAAAACTCGCACATCGCAAAAAAGATGCACATCTTACACTCTCACTTCCACAGGGAAAGGCGCTCGCAAATCACGGCGCAAATTGTGAAGACCGGTTTGGCGTCTCTCCAATTTGAGCGCAACTGATACTAGAAGTTCATAAGTGAGTGTACTTTGGCTGGTTGTGGTGCGTTGGACTCGAGCTCTAACTACATCGCTTTATTTCCTGTTCTGCTTCTCACAAGATGGCACCTACCAAGCCTAAAACAGGGAGGGGAAAGAGCTGGACTGGGCCGGAGCTGAATCGCATGCTTACTGCAGTTGAAGACATCCTGCCTCTCGGAGCCAACGAGTGGGAGAACGTTGCAACGCGATACGGCCTGGAGCTTCCACGTGAGTTTTCGGAGCGTGACGTGGACGCTATCAAGAGGAAATTCATGGTGCTAAAGAACTCTATAAAGCCCACTGGCGACCCGGCATGTCCGAAGGAGGTAGTACGCGCAAAACGCGCGTACTACAAGATGGAATGCCGTTCAGGCGTTGAGGAATTCGAGGACACGGTGGCTCTACCACTAGCTCCTGACGACACGATCTTGGCAGCACCAACTGGACAAGACACGACAACAGCGGCCTCAACTTCTCCCAGTGCGGCCTTTGCGACTCCTGCAGCAGCGGTGCCACAGCCTTCCGCAGTTGAAAGCAACGCTGAGCACGAATCTGGAGCACGGTCGGCATCCAAGCGGTGTGGCAAGACGCCAAACCAGCTTGCTGCTCTAAGTGATCAGCTGAAGCGCAGCTGTGCATCTGCTGAAGGTGTAGTAATTTCCCACACCGTCAAACGCAGGAGGACAATCGATAGTTTGCTGAGTAAGCTGGAGCGCGAAAATGGTGATGGCTCCGACATGATGCAAGCAATCGTGGCTATGGAGGAGCGGGCTGCTGCGCGAGAGATGGAATACCGTCGAGAGCGCGACGAACGAGAGGCTAAGCGGGAGGAGCGGGAGCACCGCCGCGACGAATTGTTTTTCGTCTTGATGGCGAAGCTGTTGGGTGACAAGGCGGAACCATCCAGCAGCTAGAGTTCAAGCACGTTAGTTGAGAGATTCAGAACAGGATAACCGTAAATTCACTCATCTTCCAAGCGAACAGCTTTGTATTTCTCTTACACCAAGTGTCTCGGTCAACTAACCTTAAAGCCCCGCAAACACGCTTCGAATCTGGCTGATGCCAGTCTTCCTGACGCGAAAATTGTACAGTCGATAAACGTTCCGTAGGAGACGTCCGCGTACGTCGGGATCGAATGGGAGGCGTAGTTGAAGACGACGATAACAGCGTTCGGCGGATCCCATTCCCCATTCTGCTGCCTGCCGCACCGACGTGATTGCATTGCTTAGCGCCACCAAACCAAGGCGGCAATCAGCATGAGCTCGTTCTAAATCCCCTTCTTTTAGTGGTGTTCGAATCCTCCCAAACAACGCTCGGCTAACGGGGAAAGCTGAGTCAGCAACAACCCCACAACCTTCAAGCGTCCACAACGGGTCTGCCAGGCGTAGCTGTAGCTGTCGACTCGTTTCACCATCGTTCCAGGAACCTGGAAGGTTGTGGCGGCCCCATACAAGTGTTCCATCGACACCGTAGCACAAAGTGCCTGTGACAAGGACTGAATGCAGCCACCCTGGTGTACACAGCAATTAGTTAGCTAGTAGAACTTAATTTAATGAGCTTGGAACTTACCGTTGTAGTGAGCGTTCTGTAGATCAGCGTCGGTAGGACTTTGAACACGGTAATTTTTCCATCTACAAACCCCCACACTCCATCGAGCAAAGGCTCTCTTGCCTGCACTTGACGCGCCCATTGGCGTTGCTGCTGCTTAGTAGGAAAACGTACTTGGGCGTCTGGAAGCTCTCTCAATGATGCATCCAACGCAGCCTCAGCTTTGCTGAGGACGCGTGACAGAGTGGCAGGGGAATCCCGAAGATTTCTGAGAGCGTCTTGGCTTCGACAGCAGCAGAATAGTAGTGCAGCACGCACGCTAAAGCGGCATGCTTTACAACTAGTGCTGGGGGCCGTCCACGTTGGCCAAGGCCGGATCTAATTACGTAATGCTTCGAAAACACCTTCAGCAGCTCCTCAAAGGCTTCAGGCGGGATTGACACGGTGGCCACAAAGCTTCCTTCTGTACGGCTAGCGTACATAACGTGCCAAGGCGAGTCCAGCGGCGAGATGAGCGCCTCTCTCGTCAGATAGTTCTCTCTCGAACCATTATTCGCAGGCGCAGCAGCAACAGAATAAGGCGACGTGAACGCTTCACTCGCCGTGCATCTTGAGCGGCAACCAAGACAGACGGTGACAGCATTTCGCAACTCGCGCGAAGCTTGATTTGTGTGGTTATTGGTGGCTCGCTCTTGTTGCGTGTGCACGTAATTTCAGGGATAGGTGATCGCAAACTGCCTGCAAAGGATGCTCGCAAAATGAAATGCTACTGCAGTTGTGCGATTTTGAAAGTCTTCCACTGAGCCACACAGGCGTAACTTTTCGTACTCCACCACACATTTTTCACACCCTCAAAATCACACAAACGCACAAACGCACAAACGCACAAACGCTCTCACCGATTCACTTACAACCCACCATCTCATGCACAAACACCCAGCCTCGAGTCGGCTTGCCTACCCTGGCCGCAACAACGCACAATCACACACAGACCACCGCAGACGACACTCCACTACGCGCAGGTTACCCGCTGCCGCCCCGCCGTGCCGTGCCGTGCCGTGTCGTGTCGTGCCACCAAACTGTACGTCACTTGGTATTTCGTTGCATTTCGCAGTTTGTTACACCTGTTGGTTCTCTCGGATGCCCCCTCCCCTCCTCCCCCCACCGCGGCACGATAGCGGGAAGAAGGCAATTTTGCCCGTGGCCCGGTACCCAAATGGTCGAGACCGGCGGACTACAACTGCTTGCAAACTCTGTTTGGCTTTCCTAGACCCTTCAACCGGTACTACTGCGGGCGTCGCGTGGCAGCTTCGCTACTGTGTTAGCGTTCAAGCGAGCCCTCTTCGTCGTGGTGGGATTTTTGTGTTTGTCGGCTACTACGACCGACTGGTTCTCACGCTTCCGATGAGGCCGAAGCTGCATAGGGCACGATGGTCTTTGCCAGCAGTGGTTGGCAACAAGCCAACGCTGCTTTATTTCCCTGTTTTAACGATACTATGCTTGCTTGGTTGTTGTGGCGCGTGCAGAGCTCACTTGACCTTTGCTCGCTCCAGCACGCACCACAGCAACCTGTCGCGGCGTTTGCCCGGCAATGTGTTGGCAATTGGTATTGTTGCTTATTATCGCCATGCCTACACTGCGAAGCAGTATTTCGACTACTCTAAGCAGCAGCAACTCACACTCAACACGGCGAACTGTGGCCACTGTGTCGAGGTGCAATGCGTCGGAACGTCCATGTCACCAGTATCGTACCGCAAGCAATTGCATACGTTGGTGCCGGCTTATGAGAGCTGCAAGCCAGCTACCAGCTACCAGCTACCAGCTACCAGCTACCAGCAAGCAGTAAGGCAGTGTGTACGAGGAAGACACCAAAAAAAAGAGTCGAGTGCGAATCGGAGCAACAACAGCCTTCGCGCCATAGTGAGGATCAGTCAACTGGCGGAGCGATCTCGCGCACAGACGGGTACAGAAGCGTGGAAAAGGCATGCCTCCGCCCGGGATTGAACCGGGGACCTTCTGTTTACAAGACAGATGCTCTACCACTGAGCCACACAGGCGTAACTTTTCGTACTCCACCACACATTTTCACACCCTCAAAATCACACAAACGCACAAACGCACAAACGCACAAACGCACAAACGCACAAACGCACAAACGCACAAACGCACAAACGCACAAACGCTCTCACCGATTCACTTACAACCCACCATCTCATGCACAAACACCCAGCCTCGAGTCGATTTGCCTACCTTGGGATCGTTAAATTACAATGTACAAGTTTTTTATCTGCATGCATCACCGCCACCATTGCGAGCACGGTAAGGATTGTACAGCATAGCACGCCAAGAAAACGGAGGCAAGTCGCTCTAAAAACGGGAGATGAATAACTCTTGAGAGATTGTCTCTTGAGGTTTTTTCGTCTCGTAATTAAGTGGAGGGAGACGAGGGATTCTCTTATGATTGGTCAAATTAGCATGGAAAAGAGGGAGAGAGTCTAGGGAGATTGCCGCTTTGTCTAGGTATTTTCAGCAAAGATGTGGGTGACTTGTCATATTTGGCGAAACGATTTGACGATAACTTGAGCGTCTCTTTAATAACCACTGTACCACCGAAAATGAAGTATCGTTTTGAGCGCTGGTGTAGTGAAGTGACTTTGAAGAAAATCAAGATCTAGATCCAGTAAATGTATACCCGGACCCAGTCTTAACACATCCAGATTCAACACCCCTAACACCAGGATCCTGATCTGTGGGCCACGATCTGCGATCTATGCTCTATGGTCTGCGATCTGCGATCCAAGTTACGACTATCGAGCGCGGTAGAGGTGCGACATGGAGAGGCGGGACATGAAGCCAATCAAATTGCGTTTAGGCGCAAATGATATCACTTGGGATGGGTGATACAGATCGATAGACTTAACCGTAAATCAGAACCGAATTTGCCTGGCAAAAGACAAGTGCTTTCAAGAACACCAAGGACGGGAACTACATTGACCTTACGCGGCGTCGTTAAGTGTTGTATCGTGGTCTCTCGTTGTGTGTCGACTCTGGAACGTATATTGGCCAGGTCAACAGCTTAGATCTAACCGGCAAGCGCAGATCCAGATCGGAGGGAGTTATTGCTTGGCTCGGATTTCCACCCCACGCAAGATCCCGCCGTAGGAGACGGCAAGCATCGTAAAGGACAACACCCAAAGGCAACCCGCACGACCCGATCCTAGATCGGCCACCAGATCCCCGAGATTTAGTATTCTCTCGGGATCTGGATCTACCAACCGGATGCAGAATGAAGCCTTCCGCGCTGCTCCATCCACCCTCAAGTCACGCCAAGACAGTCCATCTTCACGACACTGCACCTCTGGAGTCAACGAGAGAGCAGGTCCAGCCCGCCGACGGATACACAAGGCGAGAGGTTCAACGTCCCACGGCAATCGGAGCCCCCTCCGTTAGTCGGTGTCTGGACACTGTTGGTACGTCGGATCCAGGCTTAACGAGATTTTGGCGGGTCCCGCTACGCCACACAAGCGATGCTCCAGGGATTGTACACAACCAAAACCCTATCGAGCCGCACCACTATACGATTAAAGAGACGGCTACCCACAAACTGCTTCCGGTCACGTACTTGCGGGTACACTCCCAAATATTCTAACGCAATGCGCGATGGATTTGGTAACGAATCGTATTCGACACTACGCTAGTGGCCCTGTTAGCGCAGAGGTTCTTCGTGACGCGGTGGACTTGTTTCGGGAGGAAAACCACTATCCCAAGCACGGAGGAAAGTCAAGACGAGCAATCGCTAAGATTGAGGAGACTACTTCAATGCCAACTACTATGTGGTCAGTGACGATAATCTCCACCGCCTCAACGTCGATGGGACACGTGCAAGAATTTACAAGCGCTCTCTTGACGGAATCATGAGGGCGAATGAGAAGTTGAAAACATTTAGCTTGGGTACCTGTCACTGAACCGCGTACAAGTTGTCAAGCAAATCTCCTTTGAGTGCGACTGGAATTCCCCATCTTGGTCCATTAACAAGATTATTATATTTGGGCCAAATTCAAATGCGACCGCAAGGGGTTTTACCAGTGCGGCTGGCCGTGCGCACATGTGCTAGCCTGCTTGCATTTAGTTGGCGCTGTGGATTTGACCGCCATGCTGCGAGGAATTCCAACCCAAAAGCCACCTGGACGACCTCGAAAGAAAACAAAATGCCTGGATCGAGATAGCCCCGAAGATCGCAGTACAGTGTCGAAGCTCTGATCAAGAAGCTAGTTGATAAGCCCGCCAGCGTGATCAATTGGAGTAGTTTGGAAATGTCGACCAGTACAGACGATGATGGTGTGGAAACGCAGCGAGACCACGTAGGGACAATCAAGCCTCCATTCTTGCGCTCTGGAAAGCGGTACTGGGAGGTTCAGTAGCAGAAAATTTGGTGAGAGTCATCAACTACTCGTTCAAGATGGGGCACAACATTGTCCCCAACTGATGTCTGAATTACTGCATGTATAGGTACATATGATGTATTTTGTGATAGGACACGGGCAATCGGCTTGAAGGACGTAGGTGTAGCAGCAGATGCGGAAGGCGTACAATACGTACGGCGACGATGGTACCTGATACATGGTACCTGCTGCCTGCTTGAAGATCGCATTGACCGAGACTGTTGAGAGAAGGCGGTGGTGCCAGACAGCTGACAAGTGACCACCACGCGGGAGCTAGAACGTGCCGTAGGAGCGCGAAACGAAGAACAGAGCAGTCAGTTTAGAATTGGCGTTGAGGGCATAAGATCTTACGAATTGGCCGAAGAGGGCGCAAGTTAAGATGTCGAGCCAAGCTGAGAAGCACCGGTGCTGACGAACAGAACGAAGCGGACGAACGACTGGTAGTATGAGCGAACGAAAGAACGAAATAGAGAAGTAGGGAGCGGAGTCGTTGGACGACGCTACCGGCGCGGGTTGGGAGATCCCCAACCCGGGGCCAGAGATGTTGACATTGTTACAGTTGATGAACACGTACAAGAGTGCCCCCTCCCCGAACGAAAACAGCGGACTGTACTACCCGACATGGGGAGAAAATACCAGACGATATATTACATGGTAGTCATACAGGGGCAAAGAGGTCCCGAGTTCGCTGCAAGTTGCGACGACCAGGGGTAGTAGCTCGTGGCTACCAAGCGGCAGTGGCTGTTTGCCCCAAGTGACCAGGCGAGCGACGGGCAGCGTTGAGCTGTCACGGCATCGAAGCGTAGGGACGCAGCTTGTGTGGCACCAGCGACGGACTAGTACCATCGAGAGCTGTAAGAAGGACAAAAGGGGCAGAACAATGTAAAGTAGGCGCTGCGTCTGGCGAACGAACACACCCCGGCGCAGTGGGTACGATTGCCCACCGTTGGCCAGCAGGAGGAGTGAAGTCAACTACACAGTGAGAGCCAGCCCATAGGAACCTACGCGGCACGGCAGGGGAGCGCGACTATTCCAGAGTACGGGGTTGACTCAGAGTACTATTACAATTTCATGAAAGCAGGAACAAAAAGTAGATAACAACAAAACACGAGAAAAAGCGGGACGGGGGAGGGTCGCAAAAAAACAACGTGTTGAGAGGCAATGCTGCCATTAACAGTTACACAATAACACCTTTGAAAAGGAAAATAACACGCGAAAAGAAGCCAACATTATACAACACCAAAACTAGCCGAAAAATGCAAACAAAAATTCGTCCCCGCACACAACGCGGTGCACAAGAGATTGGTTCGATTTGTTTAATGAGTTTGATGTGTTTGACGCGTTTGATACGTTTGGTGTCGTGAAGTCTGCTACTTCGACACCCCAGTAACCGGTGGTGCCCAACGTAAGGGGAGTTTGGTACTTCGGCGAGAAAAAGCAAGACTGAGCCCGGACGGACATCGGTCGACTACGATGATTGAAATCGACGCAAATCATTCTGGGAAAAAGCAACTCAAAATGCTGCGGCTGCGAAGCAGGCGCAGGAGGCGACACAGAGGTTGTGTCGGCTTTTTTAGCTATGGGTCACAGCCTGAGTCACCATACAAAACTCAGGCTGTTTGTGACCTGTCAGCGATACATATGTTATGAGGTTAGGGAAAAGGGTAACCAATCAAAAAGTGTGATATCGTGTGAAATCGTGTTACTGGTGGCACATTTCAAATCGTGTGAATCCATGTGACACTAAAAACGTTAAATCGTGTTAAAGTGTGTTACCTGCGCCGTGTGGCACGACTTCTTAGCGCGCTACTTGCTGATTGTGCGGCGCGTCTTCTTCCCAGTCACCGCCGCCTTCTTCCCTATCACTGTTGCCTTCTTGCCTTTCGCCGCTGCCTTCTTCGCCGGCGCCCTTGGTTTCTTCGCCTTCGAAGCCTTGGCCTTCGCCGGCGCGCGACGGCGCTTCTTTGACACCACATCTGCTGGCGCCTCGGCGGCGGCGGCCTCATCAGCAGCGGCGTCAGCCTCTGTGGCGACTGTGGTCTCGGCAGCAGCGGGCTCCCTGGTGTCCATTCCTTCGCCATGCTGCTCCCCTTCTTGCCCTTCGCCCTGGTGCTCTCCTTCACCCCCTCAAGGCTTGCGCCAACCGTCTGGGCGATCACACGCAGCCACCGCTCTAGCCTGTCCAAGCGGCTTTCTTCCACGCATGATTCGCTAGCGTTCTCTAGAACTTCTCCATACGCCGCATACAAAGACGGACTCCACACTCTACCTGTGCCTTGGAGGTGACTGCCGATGACGTGCGTCCTGAAGCTAGCATAGCGGAGGAGCTTGTTGCAAGGCCACTCCCTCCCGCTATCGGCGTCCGAGCACGGGTAGGTGCAGCGTAGAGTCTCGGTAGCCTTCGCGACTTGAGCGTGCGTCTTTGGCATCTTTCGAAATGAGGGGGAGAAGGCTACTTAACACTTTTATGTTGCTAAATCATAAAATGCAATCACCCTGTGATTTCGAATTATTTTAAATTGTTAAATACACCTGAATCACAGTGTCACATGTTATTCAGCGTCAAATACCGAGCTTGCTCCTGCCTTCTCAATCCTTTTCCTCATTGCGTCCAGCGTCAACTGCAGCCTCTGGCGCTTTCGCTCGAGTACTTGAGCAACCGCTTCTGGTGGCACATGATCTCTGGCAGATACAAACTCAATGGCGTCATATAAAACCTTGCGCCGCTTGTAGTACTGGCGTTCCGCATCACTTGATCTCCATTTCGCCCCACAACGCGACTCCAGATCCTGCACCGCTGGGCCACCAGCGACACCCCTCGTGTATTCCGCCCAAACCTCAACCACAGAGCGCAAACCTCGGGCAAGGCGATACGCGGTCGGCGGCTCTGTCTGACGCTCGCTCTGCTGTTGATCTTGGTCAGATGCTAACACCAGCTGGAATCGGCCACCAACAAGCGAGCAAACTAGGGTATGCGTAGCACGAAGAGAGTCCTCAATAGCCGTCAGTCGGAGCCCAGTGCTGGCAAAGTTACTATCTAAAACGTTGGTAAGAATTGGTAGAGCGGCACGTACAGTGGTAATCAAACCTGTATCCGATTCACTTTGAAGTCGCTGTAGCTGTACTTTCGCAAACGCTTTGGAAAGCATCGGTAGAGAAGAGAGCATGCTGGAACAGGGGTGCTTTGGGTACGCCTTTTGAAGAAGCACTGCGTCCTGAAGCACCACGTCTCGTAAATTCGATAGTAAACGGAGAAAACCTTGACCTGCAATGTTACGAATCTCTCCATTATCAAACTGAGGTTGGCACGTGCCAATCCAGGGGAACACCGAAGCTCGCAGAGTCTCCGGGATAGAGCACTCAGCACGCGGGAGACAAAATTCCCCACCACCTCCATTAAAACCAGCTAACGCCCTGACAACTTCACGAGGCAGAGTAGTCAGATAACAACCCTCCATTTTTTCGTTGTTCCATCGACCACCTCTCCGGATACTGGCTTCGGATGCGCCCATAGCTTCGGCTATGACGCATGAGCTTGTTCTACGGATGTGGGTCACCTGTTATATCAATCAGAAACAGTGTTAATCAGTGTTGTGTATAAACAGTGTGATTCACATCGTGTGATTCCATGTGATTTATTGTGACCTGTGAAAAATGTCACATGTTAATGAATGGCACATGGTAACAAATGTCACTTGTGAAAACGTGTGATCCGGTACCTTTTGCTGTTGACGCCGCACGCTTTCAACGCTTTCTTCAGCCCACTAGCTTGGGCGCTATACGAGATCTCGCGGTCCTTGATCTTGCCATCAATGAGCTGGATGTTGTACCACGACGACCGCTCCTGAAGATCAGGTAAAGCCTCCCCGAGCACATGAAACCGCCAGAAGAAATACATGGCCAGCGCTCCAATCGGGCACACCATCACGTCGCGATGCCGAATGCAGCCTCCATACTCGATCCGGCCGAACTGGTTCATCTTGCCTTGATCTATCACAGCCAGGGCGGCCACGAATGTCGTTGGGCCCTCGTTCGGTAGCTCCATAGAGAAGAGATCCGGCAACTGCAGCGTCCGTGCCGTCTCTCCTCACGCTATTAGAGCGTGTCCAAACAGTAGATCGACGCGATCCCGAAGCCCGCGTCCCGAGTTCTGTGCCATGAAGTACTCAGCAACATTCTTCAACTGATCAGTCGAGTAGGTGTCTTGAACAGTTCCCTTGCCACGGTCGTCGAACTTCTCGCGCTTGCGATTGGCTCGTTCCCGCTTGTGCGTCCGCAGATACTCTGAGAGAGCTTTTCCGCGTGGGTGGGGCACGGGCCAACCCCTAACGACTGCTGCATGCTGTACAGGCCAACCATCGCTTTGACGTACCCTTCCAGGCCCTCTGCGAAGAGGGGGCGACCTCTCCATTTTCCATGCGTCGTGAGCCTCGCGGACGCACCACCTCCTCCAGAAAAAGTAGAAGCTTTCCCTCCGTGACGACACTGCCGTCGACGAACGCTCGGGTTGCACACCAGCCCAGCCATTCTTGCTGCTTTGGCTCGTAGCTGCGCCTGGTGTTGTGCGCACACCACTGGAGGCTGTCCGCTACAACCTGCTGCACGGCACCTTGGACAGCGGCGTTGTTGGCGATCGCTCGTGCTGCGTTCTCCGCCATCGGCAAATCTTGGAATGAGTGGATGTCCGGTCCGCGGCGCCCCTCTCCCAGAACCGCCCTTTCCCAGATTTTATTTCGTGTTATTCACATGCTTTCACATGTGCTCACTGAGGGTGAAATTGTGATCCACTACAACATGGAATGACTGTGATGGAGATTAACACGGTTTCACAATTTAACTTGTCCTAGTTGATATTATAAAAAAACTAACCGCAGTTGATACATTCTGTGTCTATCCTATTCAAGCACAAAACAGCCAGTGTCTGGGCGTGACTTTGGTGACTCCCAGTGACCTAGGTCACGACATGGCCGCTGACACAGTGTTGCGCTACCAGTCCAGTCCTCGAGTTTACGTAAAACAGCCGAGTTTGTCTACTTGGCTGACGGGAACGCGTCGGGACGAGAGCGGGTGTACCGTGTTTGCCCGGTCGGCCTCAATTTAGCGATTGTCGCTCGCTAAAAGCCACCAAGAATCATTCCGCCGACAGTCAGTGCCCACGCTGCTACCGTTAGATGAAGGAACAAAACATTTTACTTGCTCTTGTTAGCACCCACAACGCTGTCTAGCCCAGGAAGAACGAAAGCGCCATCGAAGCCAGCGCTGCCCCCACAGCCATTGAGGTGGTGGAACTAGCCGAGGTCTTGGCCGTAGCGCCCTCGGTCAGATTGGACGCCTTCTCGAGCGTCGGGAAGGTATAGCCAGACGACGGCGCCACGCACCCCGTGGCCGTGCTGTTGCAGGCCGTGCACATCTGTCCGTAGTGGTCGCGCTTGCAGCCGAACTGCGAGTTGCAGGACTTGATGTTGTTGTAGCATGGCGGGTTGGCCGCCGTCAATTCCGCCACCATCGGCAGCGCCTGCATGTGTTTGATCACGGTGCTGTCGATCTGCGACGACTTGCCGGTCTTGAGCAAGTTGGCATAGGCCGAGAGCATCTTGTCGGTTCTGCCGGAGTTGGCCTTGGCATCCTGCGGGTTCTTCCAGAACGGGATGCTTGCGTTCCACTCGCCGGCCTCGGAAGCCTGGAACTCGACGCCACCAGCCTGGCAGAATTCGGTGAAGTTGGAGTACTTGGCACCTGTGTCCGAGTTGGTCATGGCGGTGATGCCGACGACGTCGTCGATCGGCACATACCCGAGAATGCGGTAGTTGAAGGTGCAGGTGACGCCATCAGGGAGTTTGTTCATATCACAGAGCCCCTGGCGGGTGTCGGCGCGGCACTTGTCCGTCTTGTCCGCCCACTTGGACAGCGGGCATGAGTTGGGGAACGAATACCACCAGCAGTTCGGGTACGGGGCGCGAGGATCGGTCTCCTTGGACTCGCCGCCGATGAACGGACCAAGGTCGGGTGCCGTGGTGTTGCCGTTCAGCGACAAACATCCCTCGGAGAAGGAGCTGGTGCCCGAGTCGGGAGTACACTGACCACCATCCATAGGCAGCATGGGGCCGTACTCGGCCTCGTACTGGGCGATTGTCTCGTTGGTCTGGGCGAACACGATGTCGTAGAAGACCACGTACCGCATGTTATTCTTGCGCGTGCATTTGTCTTCGGGGCTGCGGGTATTGTAGTTGATGCCCTCGGCTTGGACATACATGAGCGCGCCTTCGACCGACGCGGTGTTGACGGTGTCCATGGCGCCTACGAACTGGGTCTCGGCGGTGTCGTAGTACTTCGATCCGAACGTCTTGGTGGTGTCGTTCCACAGCGGGGCGTCGCTTTGCACACGCGCTTGCAGCACTCGGACCGGTTTCATGTGGTACTTGTCCGAGTTGGGGATCTTCTCGAGGCTTTTGACGAAGCTGGAAGGGGTCGACGTGAGGGCACGGCTCTGAGCCAGCTTGCGTCGTTGCGCGACACCCAATTCGGCAGTCAATATCACTTCGTCGCTATCCGAGATGACTGCGCCGGTAGACGACAACGCTAGTGCTGAGAGCGCAACCGCGGCGTAGATCTTCATTGTTGAGAACTCGGTTGAGCTGCCTGTTAGTGGATACTGCTTGGGTTGTTGGGAGCCTTTTCGGTTGTGAGGAATTGCCAACGAATGTGGGGAATTCTTAGAGGGAGACTATGGATTTCCAGATGGAGTGAGTTCACCTGCCAACGCAGAGGCACGTGACTTGTGAATGTGAGGGCAGCGTGGGCAGACTGCGAACAGCAAACAACTGGTCGTCACCAGCAGGACGAGACCAGAACCTAAAGCTGCCAGGTAAACAAGTTTGCAAACGCATTGACGAAAGCGCGATCCTATTTCGATGGACCCTTCTTCGAGCTCACGTATTTTTGCTACATGACCTTATCACGATGTCGTCCTCGACTCTCATCTTGGTGGTTCATTTGAGCAACCTCACTTGCATGCAATTCCAAACAAGCTCTCCAACAAGCAAACAACCAAAGCAACCAAGGCCCTCCCGGCCCAAGATGAAGGTCTTCATCCCAGTCCTCGTGGCTGCTGCCTCCGTCTCGACAGCCTCCGGCACGAGTTTTATCGACTCCTTATCCGCGACCGCCAACACGGACTCCTACCACATGAAGCCTGTCCGGGTACTGCACGCCCGTGTCCAGAGTGACGCCCCATTGTGGAATGCGACCACCAACACGTTCGGCTCCAAGTATTACTCGACTGCGGAGACCCAGTTCCGAGGACTGCTGGACACCGTCAACACCGCTTCGGTCGAAGGTGCGCTCATGTACGTTCAGGCCGAAGGTATCAACTATAACACACGAGGCGATACGGATCGGTGCAAGCGCAAGAACAACATGAAGTACGTCGTTTTCTACGATATCGTGTTCGCCCAGACCAACGAGACGTTGGCCGAGTATGCAGCGGATTCGACAACGAGGACTGAGTACGGTCCAATGCTGCCTATGGACGGTGGTCAGTGCACGCCGATTAGCGGCATCGACGTCTTCTCCGAGGAGTGTGTCTCGTTCAACGGTAACGCCACGGTCCCCCAGGTCGGCCCGTTCATTGGCGGCGAGTCCAAGGAGACCGATCCTCGCGCCCCGTTCCCAAACTGCTGGTGGTATTCCTTCCCCAACACTTGCCCGCTGTCCAAGTGGTCGGACAAGACGGATGCCTGCCGCGCCAGCACCCGTCGCGGCCTGTGCGATATGAACACACTTCCAGACGGCGTCACCTGCACTTACAACTACCGCGTGCTCGGATACGTGCCACTAGACGACGTCGTGGGCATCACTGCCATGGTCAACCAAGCTACCAATGCCAAGTACTCCAACTTCTCCGAGTTCTGTGCAGCCGGTGGTGTTGAGTTCAACGCCACCGCCGACGGAACGTGGATCAGCAGTATCGACTTCTGGAAAAACCCGCAGAACTCGACGGCGAATGCAGCGCGCGCTCAACAGTTGGTCGACGCCTACGCTAATATGCTGTCAACTCAGTCGTCAACCCAGATTTCCAGCACGGTGATCGCAAACATGCAAGCGCTCCCAACGATCGACACCCTGACGGCTAACAACCCGTCCTGCTACAAGAACGTCAAGGCGTGTGCAGAGGCGACCCACGGCTGCAAGCGTAGCCTGTACGGACAGATTTGTACGGTGTGCAGCAGTATGGACACTGGTTGTGAGATGGCTCCGAGCGGCTTCACCTTCCCGACGCTGCAGAAGGCATCTTTGACTACAACTGCCAACACCACCACGACTACCACCGTGACGACGACCACCACGCCGGCCCCGACAACTGCGGCTCCCAAGAAATCCGGCGCGACGAACGTGCTCATGTCGGTCGGTGCACTTGCAGCCTCGATCGGTCTGTCGCTCCTCATGGGCTAGACTGCTGCCTGCTGTCTTGGCGCATTCTCTTGCTTAAACATTAACTTAGATTAATAAATATATGAACTTCTTTACCATACAATGGCGGCGGTGGTCTTGCCGGTCCTCATTGTTCATTGTTGACAACACGTCTGCTTAAAAGTTAGGATGACTCCGACCACTGCGAGAGGTGTCGACTTTCATGCCCGCGCTGCAGCAATTTCCGCACACCGACGGTAGATACATTTCTCGACCGGGATCGCAACCCACCGGCAGCAATCGTGCGTTCCGAGCTGCTTCGCACCAACAGAGACTGCTTGTGCCCTCCTGCTACAGATGCAGTCGCCACAATGTCGTTCTTCTCGTCCCGAACCAACATCTCCTTTGGCAATGGCGTAAAAACCGATGCGCTGTTTGAGCTCCGGAGACACCAACTGGCCGTTGTCTGTCGGTGGGATTTCGTGGCACATCAGCGGTGGTGGGTCTTTCGGTGTTGGCTGCGCTTGTGGACTCCATTTCCTTGCTGGGACGGTGTAGTTGGCTTTGATCTGCAGCGTCTTCTTGACGGTTCCAGTGGTGAAGGCGGCGCTTTTCATCAAGTTGGTGATGAGGTCGGGCAGCGGTAGCTCGTTGCTACCACCACCTCGTGCACAGTACGACGAAAGCGAAGGCGCTGTCTCCTGATGCGCGTGGGGCACCAAGTTCGGCTGCCGATTTCCGTGGTGGTGGTCCGACAGCTTTGCCAGCGTCCCGATGACGTTTATCTCGGGCGAGTCCTTGACAAACTCCTGGAAATCCGTGCTGCAGAGATTCGAGATGATCTCGAAGCAGTAGCTGACCATTTCGGCCGACGGCGTCTGCATATCAGCGAGCTTCACAACGCACGGCAATACTCCGTCATTCAGGAGGCGTGGGAGGTGCGTTCTGCAGCTCGAGAAATGACATAACGCCGCGAGAAGATTCGTACTGGCCTGGTTGTCCGTCTCCGGCAGTGTCAGCATGAAGACCATCACGCTGGCGATCCTTGCGGACAGCAGAAATGTTTGGTTTCCTGGAGCGTTGCTGAGTTTCCGCAACGTCGCTGCTATTAGGCGGTGGTGTTTCGGCTGGAAGTATCCGCTTCGGATGAAGTGAAGAAGGACACGACTAGCGTGGTCTTCTAGTATCCTGGTGGAGTTGACTTTGCCGACCGCGATGTTGCAAATCGCCACCGCCGCAGTTTCCTTGAGATTTTCAACTGACCCGTAGTAGATGTCGTGTAGCGTGGCAACTGCATGGCATGAAACAAGGGTTGGTAGGACTTTATCACTGTCGGCAGCACTACAGCAGCTCAGATTGTGCAGCACAAGGCAGCACAACTGCTCATTGACGGAAGAGGTGGCGGTGATTGCTGAAGGAAGTACTGATCCTTTATGACGCTGTGTGGTGGTGGTCGTGTCTGTCAGAGGCACTTGTTGCCGAAGGAACGGCATGATCTCCGACTGCACGATTATCGACAACGCCGGCAACTGACAAGACAGATTGTAGAGCACGGATAGACACAGCGTCACAATCTGCGGGCTGCGAGTGTGGTGGCGACGCAGGACTTGGACGAGAATCCGTAGGACATGAGGCACGTCGAGCTCCGCCACATTCAGCGACGAATTGCTCGTTAAATCGTGCACTGTGAGCATGCAGTTCCGTACGAGCTCCTCGTCTTTCATGTCAATGATCTGCTCCATCCACAGCAGCATGCTGAGCTTCAGTCGATCGGGCGGAATGACGGCATCGTTGGCGCTGGTAACACGCAGCAACACCATCGCAGCTAGTTGTCGGAGTTCTTCGCTGCTATCTGGGGACGAGAAGTGAACATTTAGGTGCTTCTCAAGGCCTTCGTTAAGGAAAGCCTGACATAGTTTTTCGTTCGCTACAAGGTTCGCAATGGTCTTGACTGTAACGAGCGCAATTGCAGCGTCTTCAGCTGCATCCGCCCCGCCACTGTGAGACAGCAAGTGGATCAGAGCGCGGGGAGCCCCAGCATCCAAAAACTTAGGGATTTTAGCAGGATGGACAGACAAATTGCACAGCGAAACTGCGCACGCGTAGCTGACTTCGGGGAATTCCACAGTGCACAAGGAAGATAGCGCCCAGATAATGCCGTTCCCTACGAGCGACTGCAGGCAGTGAGGGTGACGTCCACAAGGCAATTCGCTAGCGTCATGATGCACAGCGCTTTGATCGTCACGCTGTCCGTTGCCACCAACGCCAGCACCATGATCGCTTGGACAGCTCCCTGCTCAATCAGGCGTGACTCGAAGCCCGCGAACGATGACAGCCGGCACAACGCAAGTGTGCACAGCTCTTTCATCGTATAGCCAGCTCTGGCGATGCTGTGGGTGGTTCGAACACGCGAGAGGTTAATCAGGTCTTCCACTCCTCTCTCTTTCACAAGAAACTCGCAGCCTTCCTGGGTCGCAGTCAGGCAGTAGTACACGAACGCGCAGTTGGTCAAAATCGTGTCGTCTGCACAGTCCTGGCCGCTGTCACTTTCGTCCTCGTCGTCGCTGCTGGTAGGTTTCTTCTTCTTCGTTGGCAAATGGTTTAACTTCTTTAAGAATCGAAATACAGCTCCATTTCGTACGAGAGCGCCACGGTTCTTAGGGTGGTGGGCGAGGTGGGCGAGTAGCGTGACTCCACTACGTAAAGTAGTTGGGTCGCCCAGGGCAATGTCAACGTTGGGCTTCCGCTTGATGAGTCTGGAATGGATGGATGGCTTGATCCACACATTGGCTGCCTTTTCGAGCTCATTGCCATTGCTCAGCAGTGCGAGAACGAGTTGAGTCATTTCGTCGCCACCGTGCGGGAATTCTTCACCACCGTTCCTGGCCAACAAAAGGAGCGCGTTGAGAGCGTAAGCCCGACAGTCGGGATATTGCCGAATCATTTGCACTAACTTGGACAGAAAGCCCCGCCGAAGCAACTGAGGAGCGCAGCTCACCACTCCGGCCAGTCGGTAAATGATGGCAGCCACTAACTCGGCCACCTTTTTGTGTACTGGTTCCACAGCAAGTTGGAGCAGTCGATCTTGCAGCGAACTCGACTCGCAAAGTAGCGGGATGCACTCGTCAGAGCACGAAATATTGTAGATAGACTCCACGGCGAAGATGCAGTCCTGTGAGTTGGCTGTCTGCGTAAGCGTCAAAAGCAACTCGGTCAGCTCGGAGATATGCGTGGCCATTTCATCGGTAGAGCTTGAGATGAGGTAGCATAGCGCACAGATAGCGTTCACTTTGACGGTCGAATCGGCCATCCGACTCATTTCCAACAAGGCCGGCACGGCCTCCACTTCGATCAGTTCGTGGTGAGTCAACACACTGTCGCACAAATTACGCAAGATGCACGAGTGTAGATACACGAGCTTCTTCTCTCCAGTCTTAGTGCCGTTAATGTGTTTGCTAGTGGCCTTCACAAGCGACTCGATTGGCAGCCAATTGCAGATTTTGATGCGACTTCCTTCGTCCATGGACAATTGCAACAGGATCAGCAAGGTGATTTCTTGGACGTCTTCGTGTAGGGAGCCCAGCGTAGTTTCCAGTAGTTGACAGAATTGAGACGTAAGTAAAGCTGCCGATTTGCGCGTACTTCGCAAAGAGACACAAAGCTGCGCAGTGCCCAGCACTGAATAACGGGCGGCACGATGGGCAAATGCGTTGCCAAGAAGCGAGGCACATTTTCCCAGCAGGGCGGTGTGAAATTGTGGCACCAGCGACGTATTGTACGTGGCCTTGATCAGATATGCCGACGAAGATGTGAGCCCGGCAGACGCATTTGTATTCAACAAATCGCTACCGCCGAGTCCGCTGTTGACTTTGGTCGCGGTGACCAGTAGTTGGGAGAACACTTCACGAAAGTGTCTGATGTATCTCGCATCCGACGAGAGATTGAAGATGGCGAGTGCACAGATCCGCTTGGTCTCCCAGCTTGGTGACGTGATGAGGCGCACGATCGATCGGTCGATTCCTTCGAGAAAGAGTTTCTCGACCACGTTTTCTTCTTCCGAGAGATGGCACAAAATTGCAGCCATATTTTGCCGCGGACCCAGCGACGGTGTTCGCGATAGCTGCTTTAAACTTGACACAACGCCGCTCTTGATCATTAGCTTCCGAGCAGCGCGAGCTCGAGACAAGTAATAGAATGCGCGGCAACAATGCCCCTGGGTCGCTGCGTCTGAGCTCCCACTCAATAAGAGCACCGACTGGATAATGCCTTGCTCCAGCAATTTGTTGATCCCCCGTCTTCCGACTGAGAGCCTGAAGCAGCCTCCTGGCCAGCTTGTAAATTCGAACACGTCTCCTGTGGCTTTAATCGTGCTGCGATCATATCTTCAAACGTCTTGGCACATCGTCGCTTGCGGAGGACAAACGCTGCTTCATCGACTACAGCCGTCGGAGGTTTTAACGAGGCTTCACTGCTGGATCCTGTCAGTGATGAATCTGCAAACCGAGAGCGCTCAGCTAGCAATTTCCGCCTCAACGCCTTCTTCTTCGCTTGGAGATCAGCTTCAGTCGTATATTCGCTTGTCGAGTCTGCCTTAGACTCAGGGGTTGAGTCCGAGTTGTCAGGGCCTTTTGAGATAAATTGGTTCTGTGGAGAGGAGTCGATGAGGACGGTCGTTTTCGCTGTCGATCGACGCTCTTGGAGGTGAAATCTTTGATTGGGAACCGTGACGAGTAGCAGAGGCCTTGCAGTGTGGACTGCTTACTCGAATATTCAAAGTCGCTTTCGTTTTGACGCAAAGCTTGGTGGACTCGACTGTGTGTGGTCGAAGCTGCCGTTGCGGGACGTCGAAGCGGTGAAGACGCGGGAAGCTGAGGAGTCGACGCCACTCTAAGCAGTTGCGACGGTCGTCGGAATGATTCCTGGTGGCTTTTAGCGAGCGACAGCCGCCGGATTGATGCCGAACGAGCAAACACAGCACGGTCTGTTTCAACGCGTTCGTCGCCCGCAGGACTCTCTACGACGATAGCAGGGTCTTCGGCTATGACCATTCCGCTCTCGATACCGACGCGGTATCGGGCGCTCAACTTCATGAAGCCCCGAGTATTCTCATCAGTTACGACCCGAGTATTTCGGGGCTGTCGTGGCCTGCTTGCACAGTTCGCTAGTTGCCGTGATGCCCTCACGCGGATTCCCTGCACCGCCAGACTTGGCTGAGTTGCTCAAGTTCTTCGAGTCCAGCGAAGGCAAAGCTCGAGTGAGTCGTCAACAGGTAGCACCCACCACCAAACGTCAGTCACGCCCCCATCGCTCCGCGCTTTCAAAAGGTTTAAGCAGCGATAGCCACGTGGTGGCGAAGAACGCGAGGAAAACGCCACCAGCAACCAAATCCACCACCATTGCAGGTCGCCTGTCCAACACAAACTCGAGCCGAAAGACCGAGACAACCTCTTCCACCCAGGGGTGGAACGCGTCCACGCTGCTGCCTCCAGCACCGACCAAGCCGCTTCGACACCAAATTCTGAGTCGCAGCTACCAACCTCCGGCACCGTCGATGGTGGTGGTGCCGGCCGAGGAAAGTCAACTGCTCGACCGTCTCTCGAAAGGAACGATTTCGTCTCGATCCAAGCTGCATCGGCAGACCGAGCACGCCGACAAGGCTGTTCGAAGCGACAAAGCATCGAACCTGGCGGACACTCGAGGTCGAGACGCCATCCAGACGCTTCTCTTCTACCGGAAGGAAGTCGAAAGGAGACGGCGATTAGACCCGAACGATTCTCGTACTGGGGAGCAGGTGTAAAGGGAGTCGCTCACTTGCCGGCTGCAGTCCGTAGGTATACATCAGTCTCGACGCTGGTGTCGACGTCCACGCTGATCCGATGGATATCTCGGCAGCTTTTGTCCGTCATCATAACCAAGACAAACATTTCCGTTTTTACTTGAAATCTGGCTCGTCACTTGAGCATTATCCATAATCCGTCCCCAGCCACAAGTGTCAATTGGCACAAGTATCTCGCATGCTGGGCGCTCGTCTCGCTCGGCCCATGGGCATCTTGGCGCACCACTTGCCGGCGCTGCAGCGGACGCCTCTCCGCTTGCCATCCACACGCTTCTTCGTGCACTATCCGCCCCCGCGTCGCGTCAGCCAAGTCCCCAAGTGGCTCGCCATTCGCTCGACGTCGTCTGTGTCGAAAGCTGCCAGTGAAGAAGCGTCCATGTCCCATGTAGAGACTCAAGGACCTGTGGCGCAAGTACGGCGTGGTGGCTATCGGCACGTACTTCTCGCTCTACGGAGCGGTGCTGGGCTCGTTCTACGTGGCCATCAGCCAGGGCTGGGTGCGCACCAACAAGCGCACGAGCTCCAAGGACGGGGAGGAGTCCTTCAACCTCGTCACCACCACCAACAAGTACGTGGACAAATGATCTAATATTGATATAAACTTGTCTGATCGATCGTTTATTGCTGCAGGTTCGTCAAGTTTGCAGAGGACTTGGGCATTGCGCAGTACTTGGAAGTAGAGCGCGTCAACTCCAAGACCGGCACGTTTCTGCTGGCCTGGATCGCCACCAAGTTCTCGGAGCCGCTGAGACTGGCGCTGACCATCGCCGTGACGCCGAGGATCGCTCGCTTTGTAGGACGCGCGCCGAAGCTGCCGCCCAAAGTGCCGCTGATCAAGAAGCAGGCGGCAAAGCAGACGACAAAGCCATAGCCCAAGCCTTAACCGAAATCAACGGACAGAAGTGACCACAATAATTTCTGAGAGATGGAGGTTGTTGTGTTGCTTGGGCAGGTTGCTTTGAACGGACTGGGACTGCCTGAAGAATCTAAAGAGATAGACAGGTGCAGTCGGCTTGGGATATCCTTCATTTGCTTCATTCTGACGGCTTGCTGTGAGTGTTTTCTTACTAGAAGTTGGCGTTTATGGTTTGCCGATCTGATTGAAAAATAGCACTTGGATTGTGTGACCTTTGAAATAGTCTTTGCTGGATCGGTGTCGAAGCTGTGACCGAAGCCCCTCCCTGTCTCCGCCGTACGTTTGTGTTGAGGGTAGCGCAGGCCACTAGGTGCTAGCCTGTTGTTGACGAGTTCTGTATTGACAGGATGCAGCAGTAGCTACGAGAACATTGAATGGCAATCGACAGGACCGACGCTAGCAGACACCAGTAGCATCCTGACCCCACAGAATTAGCAGTCGCTCGCTATATGAGTGCTGCTCTACCTCCGTGCGTGTGGGAAGCAAGCGATTTT
>JAAVTG010000184.1:0-52528 GCA_011947345.1 Phytophthora quininea | reverse complement strand
GGCTGCTAACTCCACTGAAGCTACATCTGAAGTGGTTACTGGGACGGAAACATTTAAAGACGACACATATACTGCCGAGACAGCAGCAGATACAGTACCGAGTCTGGACCAAGCGTCTTCGCAGTTGGACGCGACCTTCGAGCTCAAAATTGGACCAGATGCGACCGATTTGGTATGCTTTTCTACATCTTGCGTAACTAACAAAGTACTAACGTAATGTCTAATGAAAAGGAGGAAATGGAGAGTGTATTGGAACGCATTTCTCGAGAGCACGACAAAGAACGCAAGCGTTTAGAACTCGTGTTTGAGTTGGAGAAAGCCCGGCAGAAGGAGGAGCTGCGGAAGCGAAAAGAGAGGAGGCGTCGAGAGAAATTGGCCAAGAAGAAAAAGAAAGCTGAAGAGCAGATGAGTACTGAGCAGCCACTGAAAGAAGAGGAAAAGATCTCAGCTCAGCCTTTGCCAGCTTCAGTAATTTCATCAGCTGAGAAAGTCGAGTCGAAAGCCGATGATAAAGCGGGTTTGAGTTGTGGTTCCTGGTCACGGCAAAATCGATCTATCTCATTTGCTGAGCGACGCACATGCTACTCGTCACCGTCAGTTGAAAGGTATCACCCCGGCTCGTGAACGAGCCATGCTCAACCGGAAACTCTCCGGTACCTGACTGAGACCATGGTCAGGAAACAGCCTGAAGTGTTAGGGCAACAAATGCTCAAGGAGATTGTACTGGAGGAACATGCAGATGAAAAGTAGACTGCGGAGGTTATGGTCTGGAAGGTTTAATCGCCAGTTTACGACCATGTCTATCTTTCTTCTGGTTGATTGCTGGCTTCCCTTGTTGCTTTTTAACGCGTATGCTCTCTAGTTTGACTCGATATTCTGCTTCGGCCTGTTTCTCCAGATATTTTACTAACGCTTGGTGCTTTAAACCTGAAGCTTCACGCTCAGCAGCACTTGTACTGTGGTCTTTCTGGCATGCTATCGCAAACATGGAGACACTGTTGACAACATGCTTTTTCTTCTACAAAGAGGAAAATATAAGCAGACTTTTGTGCCGTGTAGCGGGCAGAACGCACCGCATTGTAGTCGAGAACTTTGCCGCCGTACTGGATGAGGAGTTTGGCGGTACTGAGAGACTTGACGTAGTGCATGGGGAGCACCCGAATCGATCGCGACTCAACGCATCGGCTCCGTGACTGAGCAGCAAAAACACAATGGGACGGAAGTTGTTGGTCACTGCAATGTGAAGCGCAGAACAGCGGCCCTAACGATTGATCATGTTAGCATTACTGGCACTCGGTTTCGAAGAGTACTTACTTACCAGCATCGTGCGGAGCATCAGGTCTGCGTTTGTATTCTGCAGCAGCAGCTTCACGATTTCGCTATTCCTCTCGCACACGATTCATGCAGTAGAGACCTCCCGCTTGTCGGATCTCTGCTGTTGATGTTGACCTCTTTGTCCCCCAGCAGCTTCGCCAAACCATCGACGTCGTCTGCAAGCACCAAATCCATCACGGAGAGCTGTGAAGCGTCGGTATCTGCATCATTTCCATTGTTTTCCTCCTGGCCGCCAAGTAAATCGTCCACCAAGTCTGCAAACCCGTCGGCAGATCGATGTGCTGCCATCGTTGTGCGTCGTTTAAAGGTCGTACTCACACGTCACAGATATTTTGTCCCTTTACATAAAAACTCAGTTGTGTATTGAATTGTATTTTGTGGCAGTCCGTCGACAGACATGTTTACTCGCTTGCAGCGACTCCAGCGGCTCACCTGCTCGACCGTTCTCAACAGCAACTTACCTGCAATTAGAACAGTCTCTGGCAAAGCTAATACCGAAGACTGGAGCGATTTCAACAACGTCATCCAGGTAAAATTCGACTTTAAAGTGATGTGTCATTTCCAGCCGTTACTTATTTTCTGGTATTTCCTGTAGGAACTTCGTAACATCTCTCGAGAGCAAGGCCTGGAGGGTGAAATGCCCGATACCAAGATGCTCAAGGAACTGGGCTATGCAGATATGGTGATGGCCATCCGCAAGAAGCACGGAGGCATCGTCGCTGTGGCTCAGAAGATGGGTACACGCAAGGACGAGCAAGTCGTCGACGTGCACAAGAAAGTGAGCGCTCGAGCCAAACGCAGGCAGAAGCGACAGATCAAACTCCAACAGCACGACTTCTATTGAGACATAAGTACAACACAAGGAACTTTACTCGGCCACGATCCATGCGCTTTTGGTCTGCAGGAGCTTCCTAGTGTGAGTGTCAAGAGCGATGTCGTCCGTGTAAAGGACGAGGCGACCGACACGCACCACGTCGCCCTTGATCCACGCCCGGGCTAGAATCTTAGCGATGACTTCTTGCTCGACGCTTCGGCTGCTGGTCGACGGGAGACCAGTGTCCTTGTCTTTTTTCAAGCTGAAGACAGCGAAGCGGAGCTCCGACTTTGGGAACTTTGTCTGGACAGCACGCTGCATCTCAACCAGCCAGGAGCGTTCGAACACGTAGCCCCGCCGACTAGAGAGCGAGATCGCTAATGGAATTCTCGCTACTTTCACGTGAGGTTTCTCCGGTGTCGTCGCCGTTAGGTCGTTGAGTACATTCTGCACTACATTGCCGAAACACGCGCCCAGTTCTCGGAATTGAACGCTTCGAGGACTCGTATTGCTGCTGTCTGTCCGTAAGAAGTCCAATATGCCATCTGCAGAGCATCTGACCTCCTGCAGGTCAATACAAGTAAGATTTGGGGCACGCCAGAGCGCAGCGAGACCTCGATCGGTGATGGCGTTGACGGTGGCAATACAGTTCCCTTTTCGACTGTTCGATAGCGATCCTAGTTCACGAATACGCAGAGAACGCAGTCTAGGGCAGTTCCAAGCCAAGGCTTCAAAGAACTCATCGCTGAACACGTCAGCGTCGATCATTTCGTCGAGATGAGGGTAAATCAGAGCGTCGCATGGCTGCAAGCGGTGCAGAACGACGTCCAAATGCTCGAGAGCTGGACACCCACCGATCAGCACATTTAACCCTCCTGTGGAGTACTCGTTTCGTCGGATCCGGAATGGAGCTCGAGTGTTGTACGTGAGCTGCAACCGCGTCAGCTGCGGCTTAACTCTCTGTCCGAAAGGCAAGAAAAACTCATCGGAGAAAGGCACAACGACCCAACTGAACTCGCGCAGAGCGACACAGGAGGCGCAGAACTTCTTCCAGAGCTCCCGCGATACGCAAAGACTTTCGTCTGACGTGACGAGCCTCGTGCTCTCGCTGTAAGAGCGCTTCCACCCGTCCAAATACTCCAGATTTGGACAGTATTGTTGCACCGCCGATAGAAACTCACTGGACGCTCCTTCCCGGTCGAATTCGCTTCTTGACGGCACCGTCAATTGCATCAGTCCTCTGCCCTCAGAAGAGTTGTGCCACCTCTCCAGAGCTTCCATTAGTTTCCACGACACAAAGTCGATATTGTCGGCCACTGCGTCTGCATAAAGTGCCTCCTTTTTGGGCAAAATCAGCGCCTCTACTTTCTTGCAATACGTGGAAGCCGCGTCCAATAGATCTCCTAACGCGAAATGGTGCAGCGGCACCCGCGTCAGGTCCAGTCTCCGTAAATTCGGACACAGTTTCAGCAACTGTCTCCACTCCACCCACTGCGATAGTTCATTGGCCGCATCTTCCGCTTGTTCCGGCGTTGGTTCCTGTCCGCGAGCGTCCAAATCCCACCACAATGCTCGCTTTTCTGATGTTATTCCTATTCGGAGGTCCAGTACCCGTGACCCACTTTTAGACAGTATTTTTCGCCAATGCTGTTCTTCGTCTTGCTCTTTTCCCGTCGTAAATTCCATCGTTAAAACGTGCGTTTTTACGAAGTCCCGGCCGTAACAACGGCAAATGTCTCTCCAGGCGCGGCACACGAGCGCCAGACGCTGCAACTCCGCCATGGACGGCTCCGTCGGCTGGAAGGCAAAGTCTGGCGCCTGGACAGCGTCCGCACGGCACACAACCTCCCGTGGGATCAGCTCCGGCCCCGCCGCGAACGCGCAGATCTCGCGCTGGAGCGCCAGCGGCAATTGCTCCATCGTCGAAATAAACGTATAAACGGACCTGATTCGACAAAATCTGATTCGAAAATGGGTATTATACCAACATTCGCTCTTGACATTAGCACGTTGCGATCCACGTGAACGGCTCCGCGTTGGAGATATCTCCACGGTAGAAAATGCTGTCAGTGCCACCACGAAATTCCCAGTTGGCGGTAAAGATTGCAAACTTGGACAGACGAAAAGACTCGGTGGTGGTGGTAGTGGTGGTGCCCGGTCGAGGCTTCTGCTGTTCTAATGTCAATTGGAAGCGCACGGTTGGGTGGTCCGCTTGGAACTTGAATCGCGCTTCATGCAGTCGGTCCTTCCATTCCGACGGCGGACACGTTTTCCGTGCAAACCCTCGCAGATGAGCGACGTTCACCAGCATCAGCGCAAACACTTGGTCACGAAAGGATCCCGCAGGCTCCTGCGCCACCAGCGCCACCAGTTGCTCCACGACAATGTCGAGGCGTCGCATCACGCCGATTTTGATGTTCCGCTGCTGGATGATCGACGACCTCAACGTGACAAACGGGAGCAGTCCGGCGCCCGAGGTCGATGCCAACGCTGCAATCTCAATGTCCGACAGATGCCTCATCTCTGCGAGCGACTTTAAACCGTGATAGCTGATGGTCTCGAGCGCTTGAGTACCTGCGTACTTCCCAGCCTCGCGGAAGCTGAACTGCCCCAAATACGGCGAGGATTTTGCCAGTTCATGTAAGAAAGAATCGTCGAAGACGGAGAGATCTATCCGATAACGTGGGTGTAGGAAAACCTTCAGCGACCGCAGGAACGGAAGCCCTTGGACAAGCGCACAAAGTCCGGCTGACGAGTACGGCCGCGTTGGGTCGCAAAATCTAGCGCCATCCGACTCCATAGGCACCACTAATTGCTGCGAGTACGCTAGAGCTAGCTGGACTGCGCTTGTGATTGCAGCACGCGGCGTATCGGACGTTCGGCTCTGCAAGGAGGTGGCGTCGTTGCTTAGGAAGGCTTCTGTGAAATCCAGTGCGAACTCTGTGAGACGACATTTCCTGGTGGCTCCAAATGGCACAAAGAACGCGTCTGCGAATGGCACCACAGCCCAGTTAAACTCCCTCAAATGAGTGCACTGCCGACAGAACGTCTCCCATACCTGGAGCGATACTCTCCACTCTTCATCGCAGAGCACTGCGCCCCAGCCGTCGCATTGATACGTGAGCTTCCACCCGTCTAAAATCTCCACATTCGGACAAAACTTGGCCACCGCCGTCAGATATTCATCTGATAGTGTAGGAACGTGCGGCATCACTAATTGCCGCAGGCCTCCGCTCGTTCCACGGAGATACCACCGCTCTAACGCCGCGCCAAGATGTCGAATTAACGTTGCATCATCTTCATCCTTCTCGTAAACCCTTGGGAACTGCGGCGCGAGTTTGTTCCACCCCATTGGCAATGGTAACAGCAGAACTTCCACCTTCAGACAATACTTCGACGCAACTCCTAACAACCTCCCAATATCTCTTCGAGTAAGGTACGCCATCTTGGACACGTCCAGTCTCCGCAAGTTCGGACAACTACTCAGCAATCGCTCCCAGTCCACTCCTTGCGTCATTTCGGCGCCAATCTTTCTAGTCGAGTGCCCGAACAAGGCGATTCTTAACTCCGTCACCTTTGTGCCGGTCTCCAGCACCTCCTGCAGCGCTGCGCTTTGTTGGTCCTGCGACTTGTGCGACAGATTAATCTTGAGCGCACGCTTCTGGTACTGCGTCAGTATCTCGGCCAGAATATCCCCCAGTAGCGACAGACGAGTCTCCACTCTGCGATGGCTGCCAGCGGCGTCTTGTCGGGTCTCGCTAGTCGTCGGCAGCCTCGCTGCTTGGTGGGCAACACTTTGACGCCCGAGACGTCTTTGACAGCGAACGACACGACCAGCTCCAGCACAGCGCGGGGCAAACTCGACATACAGAATTGCTCTGTGGGTCGAGGTCTTGCTGCAGCACTGGGTCGAAGCTTGCAGGCTGCGGGGCTGCTCCCTGGCGATGGAGCCGACCGCTTGGTCGGGGAGCTCATTTACGTTGGCGTCAACGACATTCGGAAATCGAGTCAGAAGAAATTAGCCAATGAGAGAGAAGTAGTCAGAAACATGCTGCAAGATCAAGCTCAAGGTGAAGATCATCCGTGTTAATATGCTTCTAGTTGTTGAGAAGAATGAAGAGCCTTCTAGGTGAGGGATTCCAGCTTGGCAGGTTACTTCTTGTTCTTCTTGTCGCCCTTCTTTCCCTTGGGGTCGTCCTTGGCAGCGGCCTCCTGCTTCCCGCCCTTCTTGTTGTCAGCCGCGGCATTCTTCTCGGCGGCGGGCTTGTCCTCCTGCTGCTGCTTGGTCTTGCGGCCCATTGTTGGTTGGTGGTGGTGGTTGCTTGGCTTGTGGAGGTCGAGGCGAGTTGAGGAATGAGCTTTGGAAAAGGTGATGGCGGCAACGACTTGCTCGATATTCTGAAGTTCTCGGTTGTTGCAGCAGTGGTTTCAAACGACTAGTTAGTTTTTCTAGCCGACTCCAAAGGGAAATGCGGTGCCATCGCGCGGACGGTTGCCCAGATACAACCGTTTATTGTACTTGAGATGAGTATGAAGCCAATCTTGCCTAAGTTGAAGTTGCCTTCAACTTCAGACGCAAAATGCATTCTTGTCGGGGTCTGACCACGAAACGGAGGCAACTACGAAGCTGCAGAGCACATATCTCGTGCCAAGTTGCCGTTAGAAAACGGTCCGTGTAACCACTGCTTCCGGATCTGCGTCGGTATCTCCTCAAGCTCATTCCTCAACTCGCCTCGACCTCCACAAGCCAAGCAACCACCACCACCAACCAACAATGGGCCGCAAGACCAAGCAGCAGCAGGAGGACAAGCCCGCCGCCGAGAAGAATGCCGCGGCTGACAACAAGAAGGGCGGGAAGCAGGAGGCCGCTGCCAAGGACGACCCCAAGGGAAAGAAGGGCGGCAAGAAGAACAAGAAGTAATCTCTTCGACAACAAGTGTCGTCCGCTGCATCCTCACTGGCACCATAAAATATCAACACGGATGACAATTCAATTCATGAACTTTGCATTTTCACTTTACGAATAGCAACCACATTATGCAACATCTTGTTGTCATTTTACGGCGCACTCATTGCCTTGACCTTCTCGTCTTCCTCCACTTGCAACTGACGGCGCAAGATTTTCCCCGATAACGTTTTTGGGATCAAATCCACGAACTCAACCTGACGGACACGCTTGTAGGGCGCCACCTTCTCCGCCACGTAGTTCATGACATCTTCAGCAGAGGTCGAAGCGTCTGGTTTCAGCACCACGAACGCCTTGGGAATCTCCTCGCCAGTCTTCAGATCTTTGCTACGTACGCAGCAAGCATCCGCTACTTCCGGGTAACCAAGCAATATGTCTTCCAGCTCCGCGGGGCCACCTGGTGCCCCTTGTATTTGATCATCTCTTTCAGTCTGTCCACGATGAAGACGAAGCCGTCCTCATCAATGTACCCCACATCGCCAGTGTGGCAGAAACCATCGTCCGTGAACGCCTTGTCGTTCTCTTCCAATCTCTTGTAGTACCCTTTCATCATAGCAGGCGTGCGGATCAGCAGTTCCCCGTTTGCTTAGGACCTAGGAACTCGCCAGTGTTAAGACACTGCACCTTGGCCTCGGAATTCGGCAAGAGCTGACCGGTGGATCCGGGTCGGTTGATTTCGTACGCCGGCATGGTCACCGGTCCGCAGAATTCCGTCATGCCGTATCCCTGTCCAACCTTGGCGCCAAGACGCTTAAACACCGCTTGTTCGACTTCGATTCCCAACGGAGCGCCACCAGCACCCACAAACTTGACTGCAGAGAGGTCGTACTTGTCCACCGCCGGGTGTTTCGCTAAGAACTGCACGATGGGCGGTGCACAGTGCAAATTCCAGACCTTGTACTTGGAGACTACACTGAGATAGATGTCGGGGTCGAACCGCGGCATGACGATCGTCGTCCAGTTCCGATAGATCGCGGTGTGGAAGAGTAGCGTGGCTAGTACGTGGAAGAAAGGCAGGACGCCGACCGTGTACTCCATGTCCTTCTCCGAGTAGCTGGACATCATGGCACCGGAAAACAGCGCACGGCTAGTCAATTGCACGCCTTTCGGACGAGCGGTGGTACCGCTTGAGAACGGCATGGCAACGACGTCGTCCGGGTCGATCGGTGGTAGGTTGGGGAAGGGGATATCCAAAGTCAACAAGTCCTCGATCGATGTCAATGACGCAGAAGTATCTGCTCGACCAATCGTGAAGACGTTCTTCAGGTCAATGCCACAGAGCGATGCAGCTTTGACGGCCGTCTCCGCCAACTTGGAGTGCGTGATGATAGCGACAGTCTACAGAGCATTAAGAGTTGATAAGTTTGATGTTATAGAGTAATGAATCCTTTCAATTTGCTCACATCGGAGTGCTTCAACTGGTCCGACAGCTCTTCCTCATGGAATAACGGCGACGCCGACGAGCAGACCGCGCCGAGACGCATCAACGCCATGAAAATCACCGGATACTCGACGCAGTTGAACGAATGCAGCGTCACAATCTGCAGTTCAGAATTGAATTAGCGTCACATCGTTGCAAATGGTACGCATACGTCTTACATCTCCTTTCTTGAGGCCTTTGTTCGCCAATGCAGCACAGAGCTTCCGTGCTTGATGGTACACGTCCGACCACGTCAGCGTGTGCTCCGTAATGGCGCTGATGTACGCCGCCTTGTCAGGAGAGTCCTCTGCGCGCTGCTCCAGCCAATTCCACGCAGTTTGGTCCTGCGGGATCGGGATGATGCCGTGCGGAGACTTGAAGATCATCGTCGCAAAGTCTTGAACGGATACCGGCGAAAGCGAGAATGACATTGTGCGGACTGCTGGCCCTGGATCTGCATGGCCTTGATGACCATCGACTGCTTGTCAAATGCATCCGGCAGGTATCGTCTGCCGGGCCGCGGTCGCGGTCGCGTGCGGGTCGTGGACCTCGCAGCTGGTCATGACATCAACGAAGCCGAGGTGATCCCGTCAATGCGTACACGTTCAAGATGGCACGAGTCAGGCGTAGCAATTAGGCTTTGATCACCTTCACATGCGGCTTCGCAGTCTCAACCTGTCCAGTTTGACTCGCTCGTCCTGCAGGTGCTGCAACTCCTTCCGTAGCACCTTGCCTGACGCGCTCTTGGGGATTGCAGAGACGAATTCCACCTCGCGCACGCGCTTGAAGCTCACGACTTTGCCGGCCACGTAGGTCATGAGTTCTTGCTCGGTCACTAAGGTCTCACCATCCTTCCGCACCACAAAGGCCTTAGGGATCTCCTCCCCGTGGCGGCATCAAAGCCACGGACACAGACTGCGTCGGCCACCGACGGGTGATGCAATAGCGCGTCTTCAAGCTCCGCCGGGGCTACTTGATAACCCTTGTACTTGATCAGCTCCTTGAGACGGTCGACGATAAAGACGTAGCCGTCATCGTCGATGTATCCGATGTCACCAGTGCGAATGAAGCCGTCGACGGTGAACGCTACTCGGTTCGCGTCGGGGTCGTTATAGTGGCCCTTCATCATGGACAGGGTCCTGAACAACAGCTCACCGGTCTGGTTCGCCGGTAGATCTTCGTCCGTGTTGAGGGCTCTGACTTTCATCTCGACGTTGGGGAGCAGTCGACCGGTCGATCTGTCCCGAGCGTGGGTGAGGCTGCAGTTCGACACGCCACCGGCGAATTCCGTCATGCCGTAGCCCTGCAGAACTCTAGAACCGATACGTTCCTCCACAGATTTCCCCACCTCTTCCCCCATGGGGGCTCCGCCACAACCGATCACCTTCACACTCGACAGATTGAACTTGTCGACCATCGGGTGCTTCGCTAGAAAGAGGACGAGCGGCGGGGCCAACGTTAATTTCTCGAGACGGTATTTCTCCACGGCACGGAGGAACGTTTCAGGCTCGAACTTCGGCAACACGACCAACGCAGGGCCCTTGTAGATGGTCGCGTGGAACAGTAAAGCTGCTAGAATGTGAAGAACGGCAGCAAGCCCAAGAAGTAGGGGAGGCTGTCTTCCAGCGCGGATACTTGGGCAGAGGTCGTTAGCATGGCTTGACCAGTGAGTTCCACGCCCTGGGTTGCCCCGTCGTCCCGCATGAAAACGGGAGCGTGGCGACATCCATAGGATCCATCGGTGGCAGGTTTAACGGATGATCCTCTGCGATTAAGTTCCTACAAGCACGCGTCAAGTTAGACTCGTAATAGAGCACTCTGTTGGATTGAAAAACATACTCCAGCGTTTGCGATGGAGCGAAGTTATCGCCTTTGCCGTCACCGAAGACGAACACACGGTTTGCGACAGAGCTTTGCACCTTCAGCTATTGCTCCTCCCAAAGCTTGGTGTCCGATAACCACCGTCGCCTAGGAAATGAACATCTTGTTAGTTATCGGACAGAGCAAGCTCACATCACATAAGGATAACTCACGTTCGCGGTTTCAATTTGACGAGCGAGTTCTTTGCCGTTGAGCATCGACGGCGAGGGTGAGCAGACCGCGCCCAAACGATTCAGCGCGAGGAATACGACCGGGTACTCGAGACAGTTGAAAGAATGCAGGACGACGATCTCCAAGTCGTTAGGACGAGTTACATGTGACAGTATTGACGACCGACACGTACGTCTCCTCTTTTCATTCCTCGTACAGCCAAGCCTGCAGAGAGCGCTGTCGCCTTCTTGAGCGTCTCCGCGAACGTCATCACCTTGTCTGTGACCCCGCAGACAAATGCTGGTTTATCACCACCCTCGCGGGCATGCAGTTCTAACATGTTCCAAACGGTCTTCCCCCCTCCCCCGGAATCGGGACACTTGGATGCAGCGACCTGAAAATCATGGCGAACGGCAACGGAGCTGATGGATAGCGAGTAAATGCGTAAATGATCAGCAGCCTGGACCTCGAGCAGGTCCACCGCAGGTATCATCGTCTTTACTCAAGCCCAGTTGGTGTCGTCTTCGATTCCTTTCGTATTTAAAGCCGACTGCGGGTCGTTGGTGTGTATCTATTGTGTTGTCTTGCAGCTTGCGTTGGAGGATTTTATCTGACAAGCATTTTGGAATGGCATCTAGCAATGACCTCTCATTCACCGTCCTTGACCACAACAAAAGCTTTCGGGATCTCCTCTCCAGTAACGAAATAGAGTCCATGCACGCAGCACGAGTCATCTATTAGAGTTTATGTTCGACGGCTCCACCAGGTATTCCTTGGATTTCTGGTTACAAGCGTTCTCGCTGCGTGGCAATCCAGCTCACCTCACTTCGTTCTTCTCTTTCCTAAGTGTACTTATAACAAATAATTTTCCATCCGGTCTGTTGTTGGTCTTTTTTCTTCGAGCTCAATTAAAAGGTCTGTTCAGCGTGCCCAGCAAGTGCGTGAAAGCGGTGACTTGCTGCAGGATATTGGCGCTGGAGATGACAACGCTCGTCGAGCAAGTGAAAACTGTGGATTAGAGCAGCCAGGCAGTCACCTGGCAGCCAAAGATCAGAAAAGTCTAACTGAATATGAAACCTTGTTAAAGCGATATATTTTGAGTAGCAAGAGCAAGGGGACATCCGGACCCTGCCTATCAATGGTGCGATGAGGATCGAAGGCGAAAGAGGTGAGACGCCGAGGACACAGTCCGAGGTCGTCCTCACTTCCTCTTTGCCTCAGACTGAGCACGTCTTGAACATAGGCATTAGAAAGAGAGATAAAAGCTAAATACACTGTATTGAGATCATACACTTTCCTACACAGTTCATTCCAACATTTCAAGTACGATGAGCAAGTCTAGCATTGACAAAAGTTCTGTCGAGTCGCTGAAGTACGACGGGAACTCGCACCATTTCACGGCGTAGAAGGACAAGTTCCTGATCCACTTGAAGGCGCTGTCCGACCAGCGTGTTGTCGACGAGCTCACGGCGGAGCGAGACGGGCCGGCGATCCGTTACGAGGCTCTGCTGGAAAGTCAGCCGGTGCTGGTGGAACTGGACGCCAAGGAAAGCGACAAAGCGAAGCGGACTCATCGCCTTCACGAAACCTTTCTGCAACAGCAGGAGTCGTACGTCAAGCGGCTGTTCATGAAGACGCTGTCTGCGGGATTCAAAGGCGGCGAAAAGCGTATGAAGGAGCCGGTGCACGTGATTTAGAGCGCTGTCGAGTGTCGATACGGCTTGAACACGGCGTCCGGGGTGCAGCTCGTGACGAGATTCGAGGGAGTTGTGAACTCGGACTTCAACAATCTGAGCGACCTTTCCTACCGCCTTAGCGTGGCGCGTGGAAAGACCTACCGCAACTCGACTTATGCGCTACAGCGACGGACAGAATGCAACTGTCAGGAAAACAAACGTGAAAAGGGTGCATGTGATATGGAATAGCGCGCACATATTGCTATCAACCAATCAAATCGCCCGTCGCAGCGTTCAATCGCTAAAATAAGTCTCTACCAGCCACTCGATAAAATGGAGGCAGCCGCCGAGGACTCCCAGGAGCCCCCACCGCCCGCCGCAGCATTGCAGGAGGCAGAGGAGATCGCCATCGCAGGCCTCCTTGACGAGGTGTTCGCGCAACCCAAAAAAACGCCGCATACACTACACAATCAAGGAAAAACGGCGTGTCCTCTTAGCGATCGAGGGGCTCAGCCAACGCGAAGATGCAAAATCGCAACAGATTCCGCAGTTGATGATAAATTCGTGGCGGAAGGGCAAGGATAATATCTTTTCGTTTAGAGGCAGCGAGAAGACGCTGTCACAAGCTCCAGGGCGCCCCGAAAGTATCCCATTTCGGGTGGAACTTATCATCTTTATGAAAGATGCACGCCGTGAGTCTCGGCCGCTGACAGCCTCGTTAATGGCTGGCTACACTCATGAGGAGCTCCCAGAATGGCTGAACAGCTACGCAGAAGGAAAAAGGATCAGTTCACTGCGTACCAGTCTCTCCTGAGGTTGCTACAACGTTTTGCGTACCGGCACGGCTTCGTGCAGCGCATTCCGCAAGGTTTGAGGGTATTAATATGGTGGAATTTGTATGCTACTGCAAGCTAACAGAATAGTTTTCGTTTTACGTTTATGTAGGAAAAATTAGAGGACTTGGTGGAGGTTCAAGACAATTTTGCAAAGTTTTTCCAGGCTAACTACAGCAGCTATGCCGATAGCCAGGTTTTTAACTGTGATGAAACCGGTATATACTTTGATGCATCGCCGGGGAAAATATTGTCGGAAAAAGGCAAGTCGTCAGCCATTACGGCTCAACAAAAGCACTCGGCTCGATTGACTGCTGTGTGCACTATTTTTACCGATGGTGTCAAGCTCCCACTGCTGTTTATTTTGCGTGGGGAGCCGAACGGAACCATCGAGAAGGAAGAATTGCCAACCTACCCCAAAGGTGAGTCTAATTATTATTTGATTTTATTTCGTTTACTGAAAATGCTTTATTCTTTTCAGGTCACGTGTATACCGTGCAGACAAAAGCCTGGATGGACTCTCGCGTGTGGAAGGTTTACCTACGGTCACTTCTGCAGGAGCACATTACGCGCTCAGTTCTACTACTCGTAGATAACTTAGAGTGTCATGTGTCGGGCGAATCTGAAGCGATAGTTTCGGAGGACCTTAGTGCTGTTCTACAGCCATTGCCTAAAACCGCTACCTCAGTTTGCCAGCCCTTAGATGTTGGCATCATGGGGCCTCTAAACGCAAAGCTCAAGGCATTATGGCTGTTTGAAAACGCTACTGCTACAACGGCGAAAGAAAAGCGCTTGGCTACGATAAAGCGTGCCATTTCAGCCTGGGAATCCATTAAAGCGGACACCGTCACTAGTGCATTTAACAAGGCACTAAAAACCAATTTTAGTGCAAATACAGCTGCCCTCCATTTTTGCCAAAATTGTTATTAATTCGCTCTCACATAACCAGGCTACACTCGCAGGACAGATTTTGCACCGGCGGGAAGGTGGCAGATGCATTCTGTCCGTCGGTGTAGGAGTCGGTATGATCACGTTTCAGCTCATGCTGATCTAGATTCTGGCTGTTCTGTCGGCCAACCTCTGGGGATCGGCCATTGCTTTCAACCCCGACGCGTTTTCCGTGGAGAAGGTTGGAGCCAAGTTATGTGCCATCTTCGGCAACAATAGCAAGGCAGAGATTCTGGTTTTGGGAACTGGTGTTCCAGTGAACCGCGTGCAGGCGCGACTGCCTGCTGCGCTGCATGCACCACGCGCATCATCACTTGGCAAAGAAAAGCCTCGTCTGCTTTTGGCCGTGATGACCGCCACAACTTGGGACACATGAAGTGTCACTATTGTGCGGGAGTGCACAATGATTTGCAAGGAATAGGCTCTCACTTTAAGACCGCATGCATTAAGAGGAGGATGGATCGTGATGCTCACGTCTATCATCGGAACGTCTGGAGCTACCCAAGCACGAAGAAGGTACAAGTGCAGGCCCAGCTAACGCCGAAGATGACCGGTACAAGCAAGGGAAAAGCAGAGGCGAGACGCAAGATCCCGCTCGCTGAATGCCTGCCGCAAAAGTGCATTGCAAAGCAGTCCACACCGAGCAACCTGCGAGCCCAGCTGTTTCAATATCGCGACCGCTTCTCGGCTTTGGCGATTTGCTGTCGCCCGGATCCGATCTTTCGGATTTCGAGCCAATGGACACCGACGATCTGGCGGGATCCTTCGACGTAGCGGCCAATGCCGTGGTGGTCACCACCGTTTCGCCCAATGCCGGATAGTCGAGACAGGACAGCAACTCGCGGATGGAGATCAAGCGCTTGATGAGAACGCTGACGAATTCGAAAAACAGTCATGGAGCTGGAGGACACGGTAATATCTTTATACCGTAGTCTATTGAGTCAAACCGATCAACTGACATCTGATTCGTGGATTCTGGCCTCAGGATGCGGCTTAGGGCTTACAAGTAAAGCATGCAAGCTCGCAGAGAGCTGACCTGACAATGGATACATGTTTACATTTTGCAGAAGGGGCTAAACATAACAATACACATATTGGTACTGTGAAATTGTATTTGAGTAGCCCAAAGGGCATAAGGCCGTTTCTTTTCGAAATTATCGCGCTAGTTCCAAACGCGAAATCTAATCTACTAAGCGAGTACTGGTTAAAAGAAGTGGGTATCGAATTATAAAGTCCCTATCGGGCGACTTTAAATTTGTACTCTATAACCGAGAGTTGGTATTCGTTGCTAGAGCTGTAAATGGAGCTTACTATGTTCAACACAGAACAGCAAGGGAAAGACAAGTGCAATGCAATGCGGTAAAGCAGCAATCTTGCCAACTACTAGTCGTTCCTGGAATGAGCAAACCAGAAACAATTTTAAAGGAATGGCATGTAAAATTTTGACATTTAAACCGAGACATGGTGATCAAAACGCTTAGTAAAACATTGTAAGTGGGATGCCGTCTCTATCAGCTAAGCTACCAAGGCAAGCTCCATTATTCTGTACGACATGTGCCGACATGAAGAAGGAGAGGATACCCTATCGGAATAGAACAGGATCAAGGGACACAAAGCTCATTAGTACAATCCACGTGGACACCAATGGTCCAATGAAGACGCTTGGAATTTATGGAAGGATTGGTACCATTAAGTACTTCCTGAGTATAATCGATGACAACACATCGTGGCGTTGGACGTACGTCCTTCGGAGCAAGCAGGAGATTAATGAGAAAGTAAAATAATTATTTCTTCAAATAGAGCGGTAAGGAAGGTTTACAATTCGCCGGATTCGGTCTGACGGAAGAGGGGGGTTGTAAACATGTCCTCCAAAGATTTCTGCACAGGAAAGAGTATTGTCTTTCATAAGTCAAACGCATACAGCCCAGGAGAGAATGGAGCGGCTGAAAGAGATCACCAAAGTAAATTGTATCTGGTTCGGTGCGCACTCAAAGATGCTGAGATGGAGCACCGCTGGTGGCCAGAAGCTTTGACGTACACGACTTACGCGCAGAATAGAACACCTGTGCTGCGATTGAACTACAAATCACCGTACGAGATGGTGTATGGACCCCCCACCAATGTCAAGGAACTACCCGTCTGGTGAAGCGTATTCTTTGCCCATATACCGGCAGTACTACGTAAAGGCTAAATACTTCAAAGCTCTCACAGCAAAACGATATTCAAATTTTAGTTCACTGTTATTATCCACTCCGCCCAAATGAATGCGTGCATTTGCCTCCATGGGGCTTCCGCAACCATGTGAGTTTCCGTGCCAAATCGCTCCAGTAGCTGTTGACAGTACTTCGCTTGGTGAATTGATATACCGTCTCCACTCAAAACAACTTCAACGCCAAGATATTCATACAAACGCCATTGGGCTTTGATGCCATATGGTTATTTATTTGTGTAATCAAACAACCCCTTAATATTTGTTGCTCAAACGACATCAGTAACATAAACCATATGTAGAGCAAGTATCGATTTGCATAGGCAGAATTAAGTGCACGATTCGGTCGTGCAGCTCGAGAAACCCATGTTCACTAGCCAATTATGAAGATCTTTGTTCCGCTCTCGGCCTGACTCGTCAAGACCGTACATAGTTGGATTGTCATTATAAACATGGTTCTGGTAAACGAAAAGCGAGTGGTAAATTTCACGAACTGAATAATCTTCAGTACTACGTATATGTAAACTGTGTTGATATCACACTACCGATGTCTTTCTTCAGTTTATCCACTCTTTCAAGTATATTGGATGCCTCGCCAAACTTAAGCAGTTCATGCCCCGCTTCGTGGCCTGGTTTGGCCTTCTCAAACACGCACATCGCGGCGCAATATGTGCCTCCCTTGTTGTACAGCTTGCCTTGCAGCTGAAACACTTCAGGTGGTCGCAACTCGAGTAACTCCTGCGGCTGGCACCTCCACAGGACCACTGGTTGTAAAGCAGCATTTGTTTTTCAGTGATCCGTCGACACGGTCTTCTGCTCGACAGAGCAAATTCAGAACTGGTTTCATTCTCATGCTTACTGCTTTGCTGATCAACTGCACAGCTTCAACCACGACCAGGCACCTTCAACCACGCCAGAACAGGCCTGCCGCACAGCGCACGCGGGGTCAGGACAGTGGTTCCGCTGGCGCGGCCGGTGGATCATTCAGCACAGGGAACTCCAATACTTGAGCCAGCGGTTAATAGAGCTCCTCCTTCTTACAGAACCGCACAACCCGGGGAGAGTACTTTGACTCACCCTTTGTCGTAAAAATACACACAAAAGCTTCTTGAAAGCTTCCAGGGTACGCTTTTATGTGATGATTGCGCGTGGTGTGTAGATACGACACACTTGTCAGCGAGATCCAGAGCTCTTTTGGTGGCCTCGGGACCATTCTACGGAGGAATCGTTGTTTGACCATCTTCTTTCATACACCCCCAGTACGCGATTGGTAGGCAAGCAGTAAGGCGGCGGGACAGGACACAGGGATGTTGGACCGTACCTGCAACATGTGGGATGGCCACAGCGTTTCGTGAAGTAAAGATTTTCCCGCCTAATCCTCGCCTGACACTCGTATATTTCGCATCCATTATGCAAATCGCTGGCTGGTGGTCTGTGCCCTAGCAAGCATATATACTTAGTTAATTGAACTTCGGAGAGAACGTGTAGCCTTAGGGAAGTGTCCATGCATGCGCAGGTTGCAAGGTGGAAGTACAAAACGACAAGCTTAGAATGAAGATCATGTCTGGCGCCGTGCGTTCCTCAATAATCACATACCTTCACAACCCAAACCCAAGAATCTCCGCATAACGACGTATGTAAGACTCACGCCCGACCAGAAGCTAGAGATCTGCCAAGTTGCTAGCATGCACAAGAACAGAGGCGCTGTCGAGCTGGAGTTGAATCACACAGAGAGTCAGCAGTAATTGAAAAGATGCTGTTCTGGCTACTGGTGAGAATGTTTCATCAAAGTCTACACCTGCAACTTGTGAGTTCCCACACACCTTTAACCTCGGGCGGAAGGAAATGCGATTCAGACAAATACCACTGGAATGCCTAAACTATATAAATGTCGTTATGGCATCACACTGGGAGGGTCGCAGAACCTAGAGCAATTTCAATGCCAACAGTAACTAACAGCCTATAAAAACAGATGCAGACTATGTAAACTGTGTAGATACCCAATGATCTGTAGGAGGCTACGTGACACTAATGTGGTCCAATCGCATGGCAATCTAGGAGGCATCACAAAGTAGTGCTATCCACAACAGAAGCAGAATACATTGCGTTATGTCACTTCATGCAACAAGTTATCTGCCTAAACCTCCTCCATAACGAGCTGGATCATAAAACCCCACATGCAATTACAGTCTATGAAAATAACCAAAGTTACATGATACAATCGTATAATCCAGAGTTACATGATAGATCGGAATACATCGGCATTCGTTATCATTCTGTACACGAAGGATTTAGTTTTTCAATACTACAACACAAAAGATATGATAACAGACACATTCACAAAACCGCTAACAAAACCAATTTTTATGCAATTACGAGAAGCATTTTCCATACCATTAACTTACACATAAAAAGACTTGTATCAGCCAAAAAGGAATATAGTCCAATCAGTAAAAATAAACGAATATATTGACCAAAACAATTATCCAAAGTTAACTAGTGAAACCAATTTTATTTAAATTTGAACCCAGAGATATTAAAATACCTAAATATCAGACTGTCCCCAAGAGTCTACTCAAGTCGAGGAATGTCCTAGATTGAATAGATATCACTTGCAACCTCGAAAAACAAGGATAAATGTTCTATTGTGTTAGAAAATGTAAAATGGGTGATGTAATCGATAACAACGAATCGGTCCCAAACCCAGGCCTGGGCGATACAGTATCAGGTAGAGCTAGATTAATGAATACAGAAAAATTCCTCCAATCAAGAAAATACCCTGCGCTTTTAGTAGAAAATATCCTGCAAAATGTCCTGCAAATTGATCGGAAAGAATCCTGCAAAACATCCTGCAAATGAAGAATGACTATTTATCGGAAGTCTTCAGACATTTGTCGGGCAAACAAATTCGGAATGAAATTTAATATGTGGGTTATCCATGGCGGTGCAATAATCACAGCAAAATTTTCCTACAGCCGCAAAGTTCCGAGGACGCGCGCTCGGCGTTACTTCCTCCGCTGCAACTGCGACTCCTGTGACGGACTCCACCGATGTCAAACCCTGCGCTATGAGAGGCCATGACACCATCGGAGGAGACTCTCTCACCAATTTAATCCTTTTCGAAGAGAAGAGCGCGTGCATCGACATGAGTAGAACGATGCATGCTGAATGACTCTCGGCGCTACACTGCCGCGGATATTTAGTCAGTGATGCCCCCGACGCCCGTAATTAGCCGTATATATTCCTGTGACTACTCGTGCGCCTGTGGATGCTGGTGGTTTGCTCACTGGACTTGCTGTGGAGCGGAGTAGTGTCGGTTGTCGAGGCTCGAACGTACTGCATCGCCAAGCTCTACAGCAACATTGACTGGCCAGCAGAAGCAACACAAATATAGGAGCTTCTCCTTCTGCTCATTTACCATGACACCAACGAAGAAGACATCCAGAGTGTGCTGCTGCTCAACGCCCTGTAGCCAGAGCGACCTATCATACCAAACTTGCGGTTTTGCGTAATGGAGCAATTCAACGCGAACAGCAAGCTGCTTTTTCGTTTTGATGCGAGTGGCGTGATGGGGCTCTGCCGTCGTTTCGATCTCCCCGAGTTTGTGAACGAATTCATCTCTATGCTGCTGCTGTTCGCACCAAGGGTGGGCCGATGTGGAACACCTTTGGTTTCATAGGTGGCATCCAAGAACGCAGTGTGTCATCAATCCTCTAGACCTGGCACCGGGGAGAACTTGCAGCGACAGGTGTACTCCGGGCATAAGCGAGTGCATTGCCTGAATTATCAAGCTGTTGTCACACCAGAAAGCCTAGGCATTCACTTCTGGGGACCAATTGAAGGCCGCCGTCACGAACGTACCATGCTGTACGAAGGCAAGCTTCTCGAGTACATGAGTGCTCACAGAGATATTTTCGATGGTTACGTTATCTACGAAGACCCAGCGTACGGTGTACGCAAGTTTATTGTCTCGGGCTCCAAGAAGGCGGGCCAATCACGTTATGAGAAGTTGCTTAACGCGGAAATGAGCTCGGTACATAAGGCTGTTAAAGCACTGTGGGCGTGTATTGACTTTAAGAAGTCTCTACGAGTTCGACTTAGTTCAGTTGGCAAGTACGTTGCTGTTAGCATCCTACTGTCGAACTGCTACTGCTGCTACTACAAGAATAATCAGATTAGTTCGTACTTCCAGGTAGCACCTCCTAGCCTAGAGTCGTACCTACAGCAATGACGTCGCTTATAGCTGGACTACCTAGACTTTGAGCTTGAATGATTGATTTGGTTTTTCTATAACTGGCCACTGCACTTGGTCTTCGCATAGCTGACTCTGTCCCACAATGCCTCATAGGCGCAATTCCAATCACTTTCTAATTCTGACTAAAAGCCTACCTGAGTTACATACAACTGCATCCTCGTCAACGATGTTCTACAACGGTTTCAAATACTTGCAGAACACCAGGCGCACAAAATAGGAGCACAACTACACTGTGTACTTTCAGTGTTCGACGTTCTGGTCGACAAAATGCAAAGGAAAACTGATAGTGAAGCATGTCGAAGACAAAGAAGCCACAGTCCACGAGACAGGCCAAAACTCGTGTGCATCCGCCTCGGCTACAACTGCGCGTGATTGCACTGAAGACATGCGTGACATTCTGAAGGAGGAGGCGATTAACTCGCTCAACATCCTTCCAGGGCGGCTGTGGGAAAAGATTTCGCGGCGACTTCACGACTAGCACCCCTACCGGCCGTCAACATCATGTCCAGAGATGAAGCAATCCATGTCATCACGTACGCGCGCAAGCAGGCGTACGGAAGGGACATTTATCGAGCCATTAAAAGCGAGAAAGTTTGCACTGTCTCTGAGACCGATCCGCGGTCGATCGTGTAGTTTAACCTTTTCTACAACAATAAGGGGAAGATACAGCGCATCATCGGATTGGGGCATCCCGATTTGTTTCACCTTCTTCTGCACCCCGGCGTGTCACTCTCCGTTGATGGTACTTTTCAGATTACTCCACACCCGTTCAAACAAACCATCATCATTATGGGCTACGACTCGTCGTTTGTCGTCTACATTCCGGTGCTGTATGTTCTCGTCGAGAACAAAGACGAATGGACCTATTGGCACGTCTTCCATTGGGTTCGGGTCTTAGGCAAAATGGAGATGCCCCCAAGAGCGTGACGTGCGATTTTGAGAGTGCTCTCATGAACGCGGCCTGAGATCAATTTGATGGCACCCCGATAATCTGCTGCCTGTTTCATTGGAAACAGGCCCTCCGACGAAAAATTATTGACCTACGCGTGCCGGCTCAACACGTCCGTCAAGGCTAGTGATCCCGATAGCCGAAATTGAGCGAAAGGGAATCCCGCTTGTGATGTCACAAATTGACAATACCGGCAGCGTTAGACTTTGGGTTTCATTCTGACAGTATTTCACCCGAACCTGGATGAAAACGTTTCCTCCAACACTGCGAAATGTTAATTCGTTCGTTACCAATGAAACCGACACGCAGAACAGAACCAATAATCCGGAAGAAGCTACAATAGCCGGGTGAAAGTTGAGTTTGGTCAGCATCATAGGCTATTGGTCTTTGTGGCCAATGTGAAAGAGGAAGCAGTGGGATGATGTTGCGATGCACCAACGACCCCCTCCTGCGCGCACACGCACAGCAGGTCACAGTGGCCATTCCGAACGAGTACAGAACTTTTAAACCAGGAAAACGCCGCAGATAAACTGTACTAGAAACAAGTACGTTGCTGTACTAACTAGGATAGTCGTCCTCGTAAACTGAAATGAATATATCCTGCAAATTGTCCTGCAATTGCGCTGTATCTGCAGGACATTTTTCTGAATACATTCCATTCGCCCACCAGGTATCATGCTGCTGCTGGGGTCGTTGTCTAACAATGATGATGAAGGACTTACGACACGACATAATCCGACGAATACGCTTGGTGTGACCGCAATCAAAGGTCTGGTTGAGCTACAGCAGCTGCTTTCTGTGCTGCTGCATACCCGAATGCACGGCGAGCGTCGAGAACGCCCCTGCCTCATGGCCACCATGGCCTGATGGGAGCGCCCTCAGCACTTTCGTCGTGTCAGCTTGTGTGTTAAAAGACCGTACTTGCAGGGTATTGTTCACCGAGAACAAGCCGCACAGTGAATATTCGTTAATGTAGGTGTCCTGAGTTTGGACGACAATGCGGTGGCGGAGCTGCATGGACATTTCTAGCACACGGACCGATAGATCATACAAACACTAGTGTTGGTGAGTCTAAATGGTTGCAACAATAGCTTGAGCAAACACGGGAAAAGAGGCCATGCAGGAGATCACACTGCTGGGCTATGGTGCCTGGCTATTGACCCCGGCCTCTTTACCCATGTTGCCACTGCTGTTGGATATTGCAAAGAAAGAAACTCACCTTCGCGCGAAAACTTGTCGAGTGTAGGCGGAAACAACTTAAGCACTGACAAGACTCGAAGACGCGAACGGTCCCATATGCCCATATGGAATCAGGTCAGCAGGAAAGCTGGCTCGTCCCAAAGAGGCTGTAGAGTCGGGACGAGCAGACTTATATCATAAGTTTACCTAAAGCACGACTCGTTTGCACCAATCGTAGTCTCTACCTAAAATTCATTACGACTGCCTTTACCGGCTTCCCAGCACATTTTCTACTTCTTTGTCTTTTCTCCCCACGTTCACTATAACAAAAATGATCAGCTATGCGTTATAAAAGCCAGCTAAGTTCAGAGGGTCTTTTAACATGCAAACAACAACAATCAACACTGAAACAACGACGATAAACACAATTCATGATGGATCATTTTGGAAACTGCACCATTTATGTAATTACTTACCATTTACACTGCTATTACAGTAACTAATCGTCCTGACACGCTAGGTATTTGTGTACTTTTAGCCAGCCAGACAACATATCCGTGCGCATACGTCACCCCCACCGCTCAGCAGGTGCGGTACAATCTTTGCCACACGAACGTCGCAGCGCGAGGGCCATTTCGCGCCAGATGTCCTGAAGAGCGGCGCCTAGGAACAAACTTGGCCCGACGTCAGCGCGAAATTAAAGACGCCGCCGAACGAGCTCAACTTGTTTGGCTGTAGGCAGATGGTCTCGAGGCGCAAGGCGCCCCCGAGCGCCCACCAGCCACCACTCGTTTCATTTTTTGTTTGGCGGTGTAGGGCGTTGGAGTGCCCGCGCTGCTGTTGGAAATATTAAGTGGTAAACATGGATGGTTTTTGGATGAATTAGAAGCTTTGTGCATTATTGGTGATTTTGGGAGTACAACCTGTCGCGTCCGCGATATCATACCTAAGCTACGTCGTGGGCGAGACCGATATGCCGCGAAGGAGCAAGGATTTTCTTGGCAATTCGCAGTAGACAGAGAAGCTCCTGCGTTGGTGTTCCAAGATGCAGTGAACGACATCATAGGATGCGAATAGGAGCGAGAACTACCAGAAACCCCGACCATTTACCACAGCTTCTTGCGGTTCCATCTATTGTCGACTACACTGCGAGTAGCGTAGGTGCCTCGCGCTCTGATGATTTGGCTGGTCTTCCAGACCAGGTAAATGTTGAGTTTCAAGGTACTACCCCAAACTTATTTGCCTGACAACGAAGCTTTCATGTACGCCGAAGAAACATGGCTGCAGAGAGGAAATAAGAAACACCGATTCACATGAACCATGGGCGTGTTATTTCCTATATACTGCCGTGCGTGCCTCACTGTTTTAAAGTGTGGGTGTTTTTTGACACACAAAAAGCTCAACGAATTTCAAGATTGGATACAAGCACAACTCGATTATTCGGATGCTGATGCACCCGCGATCATGAGTCCTTTTCCAGAGAACAGGTGATGTTTTATATATGAATCCCCTCGTATACCATGCTGTACTGATTGGATTCCGCCCACACATGCCGGACCGAGACAAGTGCGGTGCAATCTCCGGATGCGTTGTCATACGTTGCGACGACAAAATTCAATCATACCAGTAAGCGGACAGGGTCGGTCAAGGGTCGCGCAGGGGATCCGAAGAAGCGTAGTTTTCTGTCTTATCCGCCTTACGTTGCTGGTACAACAGACAAGGTGTTTGCAACTCAATCAAGAGTGCTGACAGGGCGTTCTCTCAACGGAAGAGTTGGAGTATCCATCCTCGTCGGAGGGTCCTGACGAGGGAGTGGAAGACGTGGTGGGCAACTTCGATATTGAAGTTGATGAAGGCTCCAATTGCAGCGAGGTGGAAATGGTTAGCGCGGTCGTCCCGACCGCCGCCTTGTCTACCACATCGACGGCTCCACTCACACTCACCTTCGACTGTCGCTCGCCACGCAGCGGCTTCTACGACGATGGCCGATGTCGTAGCTCGTCTACCGCGGCCAATGTGTTTCGTCTGCCGTAAAAATGTCAAGCCGGACCAGCCACAGGATCCTACCCTGCAACCACGTGTACTGCAATGTTCTATGCGGACTGTCTACGCACACGGGTATATACATGTACACTAACCATATCTCGACGAATCAACTCGATTTCGTCCGTCGTGGAATTCCACCCCGACTTCACGGAACTGCCTGAGAACTTGTCATACGTTGCCTTAGTGCGATCCCATCTTCGTAGTGTATATTTTCATTTAATCATGTGTCAGCCTGAATCCTGTGTGTCAGCCTCAATCGTATCTGAAGGTCAGTTACTTGGGCACAACGACTAATGGATTTTGGCTGACAAAAGAAAGCATTATATCGCTTGTCTTTGAACATGCTTATACAGGGAAGAATGGTGCCGTTGAATATGGAAGATGTGAGTTGCCAGCTCCAGTCTTAAACCTATTGTGGTCAAAAAATATACTTGAAAATTGTATGATTAAACATATATATAAAACATGCATGCTGAGTTTAACCCCGACTTCCGAAGTTTCTAAATGCATATTATTTGTTTCTAAAAACGTCTAAGCCGTTTCTAATTTAGAAAATTTTAGCATGACCTGACGTATGCGGACACCACTCTATACTATAACTAGATAAGCTGAGACTAGCGCAGGCATAAATGGCAACGCGATAACGTCAACACATTACATTACATACGAGGACCTCGCCGTCACTGGGCACTTCATTGTGATCGAAGCAGCGTACCCGTCAGTCTCTACGTCGTCCACGAACTTACTCATATTCGCCTCAAACGGATCCACATCGAAAGCAGCTCTCGACTAGCGTTATTGTCTACCAACGGTATTAACGTGAATATCGTTAATACCCAAATATACTGTATTAGCTATTAACGTTTGATAATAACGCGGGTACAACAATAATTACGCATTTATTGCGAATATTTCAGAGCGAGACGTCTGGTGAGGAGAAGCCCCACATCGCCCCGTTGCTAACGTATCAGTTCCTTAGCTGCGCTGTGTCAGCGTGGTGAGCAGGTCTGTGACGAGTTATCCATGGCTCTCAGCAGTGCAATGGAATTGAGTCACCATCCAAGTAGTGAATTTCGCTGACGGATGCTTGTTCTCAGAATTTGAGTCGACATAGGCGAGGTTCTCAACACGATCTGTTTTCAGACGATTACGGTGTTTGTTGTGGACGAATGATTGAATACTCCACGGGCGCTCGCTAGCAGCGGGGAACATCAGAATGCGGAATACTCGTGTGGCAAATTGCTGTACCTGTGAAGGAACCTCTTGTCTTTCAAAAGCTTGTCTTCATACATCCACCAATCCATTAAGGTGTCCTTGGCATTTTTGTTAAGGTTATCAGCCTTTCACCCGCGCGTTTTCGGACGAAGTTGGAGATGGCTCTGCGAAATTTGTTTGCGGTGATTCTTGATTTAAACCCAACGCGCTCGGCCGGCTGTACACAGCTACTTACGGCATTCCTTAGGTCTCCGAGTTCCAAATCAGCGATTAGCTTTGTCGGGTCTAGAAAAACGCTGCTAGTGTTGATTCGCGCTTGACTTCGGACCATCGGAAGTGGATGAAAACCCGTATTTCGTCGAGAATGGCAGGAATCATTCCATTTGTATGCTGGTAGTATACATCAGTGATGCAAACCCCGAAAATAATGGTATAACGTCGACAAGCAGCATCTATCCTTCTCCAAACAGCGCAAAGCATCAATTATGGGGTATGTTAGACGCAATACAAGCGGCTTCCTTTCATCCAGAAATGTCCATCTGCGAGAGTTGCTTTCACACGTTTTTGCTTCACAACAGCGTCCTTGCAGCGCTCCATGAGACTGCCGTCAGCAAGCAGCCCCAGCAAGACGCTTTCGTTCGAGACTACACTCGAAATGCAAGTAGGCTTTGAGTACCATCGAGTTGATACCGGGATAGTCAGGAATCGAAGGCGCTGGTGACGATGGTCGTTCATTCGATGCCGCTGCTGCTCGCGAAAGCGATAAAGAAGTGCTGGTCGCTTTCGTATGGATTTTGCTATGTCCACCGCTTTTGCGTGAACATCTTCTAAGCCATGGATAGAGAACAAGCCCCTAAGTAGTAAGTTTAAGGTGTGTGCTGAACACCATTGCAGGTCACCGCTGACAGCTCTTTCGTAACCAGCCCCCAAGATTGCATCATATTCGACGCGTTGTCGGTAGCCACAGCGCACACTTTGCCCCGTACAACACCTCCGACCTCTCAAATAACCTTGATAAGGGCGGAGGCCATGTACTCACGGGTGTGCCTGTCATCGCGAGTTGGTACATATGACCAAAACACGGACCCTATAAACTGCGACGTCACCATGAAGTTGACGATACTCTTGTTGTTTGGGTTTGACCACCAATCCCGTCGCTAACAACAGCAAAATTATCTCCGTCATGCAGCTCTTCAATAACACCCTATTTTTCCTGCGCGTTCCAAAAGCATCTTGAACAAATGATGGTACAATGGCAAAATCATTTCTGGGTGATACTTGGTCAAAATGTGCTGAAAATGTGGATTCACGATAACGCAAAACGGAAAGGTCGTTAAGCAGAATATTGCAGGAATTTCGCGGTGGAATTGCTTTTTCCCTCTCGCGTAATTGGTTCTTATGCAGCAGGAGCGAATGAAACTCATGCGCTTCGAGATTTTTCCCGGGTCGTCCCGTCGACCTCGTCGCTGATTGGGAAACCGGGCCCTTTTTATGTCGTACTCATCCGGTTGACGCTGACACTTCCTTCGCGCTGAATCAGGGCTCCAAAACACAACCAGCAATATGATTGACCAGGTTCTTTTTGGCTGAGCGTTATAGCACTCTCGGCCGCTATACTAGCACAACACGTCCAGGTGTTGCTTCTTGGGCGTCGCTTTCCTCGGAACAGTGATAATGTAATGGACCAACACCTCGTTTTGTGGCGGTGGTATCGCGTCGAGATCCCACGCGTCTGCTGAGTTGCTGCCTGTTTGGAGCGAGGTAAGTTAAGAATGACGGAGCGAGCAGCAGCAGCTCTTGGCTGACAAACTTCAACATTGATTCACAAGCGCCCAAATTTTTCACGGTACACAGTGCAACACCATGCTGTTAACAATACTAACGAATATTAACGTGGTAATACCAAATTTCGTCAATAACAAAGATAATGTGCGACCCAACACCCAACACACGTTCCTTGTTTTCCTGGAAGACCTCTTCAAAAGCAAGCTGGTCGCAACACAAAACGAAATGTTACATCTCTACTGGCACGAGTTTTGAGTTAAATCGTGCATTTGAAAGATCTTCGTGAGCTCTATCGATTCAGGCTACCCATGACAATTAAACTGGTTTGCGCTATCACATAAACTTGAAGTTAACTATTCAAGCCCCATATGTTGGCTCTGCCAACATATGGGGTGTATCTTTCGTTTTCGGGTTTTCGCAGTGTCTCTAATATGTCGGCAGGGCCAATCCAACGTCGGGAGAAGCATCACTGCCATGGGATCTGTCCCGTAGCTCTGGAAAGCGGAAGTGCCGACGAAATGGATCCAGTAAGAGTGATGACGAAAGCGATTGTGGTATTGGCAGTGATGGTGGCACCACTGACGACGGGAGTGAGTAGACGTTTTGCCTGTAGAGAATGATGTTGCAGTACCTGACGAAGAAGAAGATCTCTGTTGTGTGAAGAATCGCGACGCGACGCTGGATACTGAGCTCGATTCTGAGAGCGATGAAGGTTCTTGTGAGGACACGGAGTCGGAGAATACAGACGATTAGGAGCTCATCTGTCAATCAGAAGAAGAAGGAAGCGCGGCAGAGGAGCTGCCGTTCAGCAGCTTTCTCCGAACTGCAAGCAACAAGAAAGTGATGACGGAAATGCGGCATTTGGGCTGGGAGTATGGCGAGACCATCCAGAACGACGATGTTTTCTTGTTCTAACGTTGGTTTTATCATGGTGATGCTATGTTGGATAGACACAACCAAATTCGGACCGAGTCCAACTTATACCGGGCTTTATGTTGGACCGTATGGCCTAAGTGCAAGTGTTCCTCACGTTATAGAAGACCCGCTCGCTTTGTTCTTCGACTCTCTCCCCACACAACTGTGGCGAAAGATAGAAAAAGAAACAAACATCTATCGCATGCAGATTAACGGCAAGCGAGCGCGCGAAATCCAGCGAAAGCAACGCCTCACGAACCGAGAAGATGTGAGCCACTGAAGAAAATTCAAAAGCGCCTACGTGCTATTCCCGGAGTTGAATCGTGGGAACTGCTTCGGGTGATCGGCTTGCTGATTGCTAGGACGCTGGCACCACAACGGCGCGGCCTTGCAGCACACTGGTCACGCTCTCAACGAGTCACCGTTTCGCAAGGCACCTTTGGACCGCGGTTGCCTCACCACCGCTTCAACCATGCCGTACAAAATCTCCATTTCACCGACAACAGGTCTCCAAGAGCCCAAATCGACCGGGGTGGAAGGTCCAAAGCGTCGTAACAGCGTCGCAGAAGACCTTTGGACGTAGGTACACTGACGGCCCGGTCATTGCATTTGACGAATCCATAGTTCCTACTCGATCACGAAACAACTGCACGCGACAATATCTACCGAAGAAGCCCCACAAATGGAGGACCATCTTTTTCTCTACCTACTGCATGAGGTATGTTTTGTGCGGCGAGCAGAAGCTCGCTGTTCATTTGTTTTTGGCAGAGTTGCTTATGTTGGATTGTACTAATATCGCAACTGAATTTCCAACATATTTACCATCAAGGATCAATTGTGCGTGAGTGCCAAGACCAATATGTCCACTCCAGTTCCAGCTGATAATTCTACTGGCGCTGCAGCGGTCATGAACGTGCTTCTGCCGCCGTCTCCAACAGCCCCTTACGCATTGTCGTCACAAATCGGTTCTACACCTCAATCGTGCTGGCGCTGGAGCTCTTACACCGTCGACGTTGTGGAAACTATCGTGACAAACAGATCTGGTTACGCTGGTAATGTCATCACTGCCAAGAAGATTCGCAGTAACAAGCGGCCGAGCCGCCACGAGGCACCGTGAAGATCGCTGCAAGCAAGAAGTTCCCTCAAATGACAGCGGTGGTGTGGATGGACAACAACCCGGTGCACATGTTGGCAACGGGAGGCAGTCACTTGCTTGGGCCAGTGTGCAAGTGAAGTATGCTGGCTCTAATGTTGGTTTTGACATGAACTAACCAAAATATGTTAGGTGCTATTGCAGTGCGCAGAGTCGACCGCACCAAAGAAATTTTTCCTGCGCCAAGACAGGTCAGGGACTACTAACGCTGGATGGGAGGTATGGATGTTCACGACCAGCTCTTGATGCAGAGATATAGTGTTCAACTGGCCTACAAACTGCGGAAGTACTACCGGTCACAGTTTCTGGGACTTGTCGACATGGCGTTAGTCAATGCACGGCATGAACTGGTAAGAAAGAAAAGGAGAAAAAAATGAACGGCACGTCCCTGCAAAGTCTGCGCTGTCTTTCGTATCAAGCCACGAAAGTACTCCAAATGGTTCTGTCCAGGCGGCTCGAACGGCGAACTCAGGTACGTTTTTGTGGGAGTTTCGGAGCGTTCTTGCTGCTGACTCCGCGTTTACCATCGCAGGAAACACTTGTGTCCTGTTATGAGGGATAGCCGCTCGAAGACAAGTTTCCAGAATGGTCCGACGACTGGAGGAATAGAGCGGCCGTCCCACCAAGCCTTTGCGAGCAACGTCGCGTCCAGGATCGTCGACCCAGCCCGCAGCGTAAGCGCCGTCGCCGCTGAGTAGACATGGAAGATGGAGAGGCTTCTGTGCAGCGTGATAGCCACGAGAGCGTCGTCGCTGCCCTCACAGTGGGACAATCAAAAGGAAGTCACTCATAGGCAAAGCAAGAATTGCTGGTCACCGCGCGCCGAGTCGGCATTTCGCACCATTTTCGTTTTGCGCGCTGCCATCATCGCGCGCCACCACCAGCGAATATATAATATTAAGCAGCGGCGCAAGGCGCTCGAAGAGGTAGAGGAAGATGGCTGTAAACCGACTGCTAAAGCACCTGGAGCGCCGCTTAGTACCCTGAAAAGACTGGCGAAAGAAGCATAAGCGAATCGTTGAGTTTAAGGGAGTGCAGACAAGTAGAATGCTTAAAGGAAAGGGGGCAAAAAGCAAGAATACGTTTGCTCATGACCAGGTGACGTTCATGAAGGACATGCGTAGCGACGAGGAGGTAAGAAATAACACGTTTTTACTAAAATCTATAGACATATAGGTATCTGTGTACAGGCAGCATGATCGAATACATGAAGCACGAACAGCCGGCGTGGCTTGCCTCCTACTAGGAGGACAAGTCGAGTGCCGCAAGTGGACTCAACGCGCTAGTGCGTTTGTGTCAGCGGTTTGCAGCACGGTGAAATTTACGTTATCGAATATTTAACAAAATGTTCTACTAAATCTCGTATACTTTTTTGTTTGTGGATGAAGTCATGGGTATTCGGTTCAAAAACCGCAACACGCCAAGCAGAGCAATGATGCTTTACAAGAAATGCATGTGAAATTTGCATGAGTTTTGGGAGAATTACTCTAGCTATCCTGCAACTGCAATTTATAACGTTGATGAAACAACTGTAAACTTCGACACACCACCACACAAAATTTGGGCTTTAAAAGGTCGCAATGGCTCTGCGAAATTCAAACACGTCAACAAAACCTCTGGGCGATTGACAGCAGCGTTGACCATTCGAGCAGATGGTTAGTTTTATTGCGCGTTTTTATTTATTTGTTAAGATGACTTTTAATGCAGGAAAGAAATTGCCAATCCTTTTCATTCTACGAGGAATGCCTAGTGGGGTAGTGGAGACGGATGAGCTGCCCACGTGTCCACCGGAGCACCTCTACACTGTCTAGGTGAATGGATGCAACCGTTTGGAAATTTCAAGCTTACTGAAGTACGAAATTGATGCTCCATTCGTCCTTCTCCTCGATAATTTCGACTCGCACGTATCGATCGCAGTCCCCCGAACAGTACTTCAGTCTGTCAGCCCCTCGACGTGGGAGTGATTGGCCCACTCAAAACAAATTGACCGTGCAGTGGCTACGAGAAGGCACTGAGAAGACTCAAACAGCGAAAGAGAAGCGTGCCACCGTGATAATGCGAACTATCACAGCGCGGGAGGATATTTTGGCTGAGTGCGTCGTGCGTAGATTCGAGAAGGCTATACCGAAGGAGCCAATTGTTGAGCTGCAAGGGTAATATTTTAACATGCTTGTTTGCCTATTTTTAATTTGGTGCTCAGTTTTTGCGTACGCGACGGTTTTTCGTGTCGCCGTGTCCTGTCTCAATTACTATGCTAATATACCGTGCAGGTGGGGACGGATTTCACCGTCTAAGCAGCCAGAACAGTATCATTGCTAGCAGTAGTGTGCAATGAAAAGGCTTTCTGAATCCATGTGCCTTGGACTACAGGAAGTTATTAGAGGTATTTGCAGCTGAGATTATTTTCCCACTACCCACCAAGGCAACAAAAATCGTCGCCAGCTGCCTCGGTAGAGAATTATCGCTGTAGAATTGGTAGTTTTGAGGAATACAATCCTCACACAACGAGATCATCAAGCTAACCACCACAACTACGAGGGGCCCAAAGCGGCACAATTTCTCTGTAGAGGAGGACCTCGCTCTTGTTCGCCAGGCGCTGAGTGAGAACCCTTTTCTAAAGGAGCGAGGCAAGTCGATGATCGCATGGGACGCTCTTGACGCCCAGCTAATAAGCGATGCAAACTTTTCTTGTGACAAGCTGAGAGGCAAGACGACTCAAGCACGTCTTGACAAGTTGGTGACATAAAAACGGCAGCAGAATGCTTTTGTTTTGGCTGCGTCTGGCATCATCAAAGGAGGGGAACGGAGAAGGACGATTTGCTAGATGAGCCAATCGCTCTCATCGACGACCACACCGATGCCGTGGCCGCAGAGAAGGCCACCGCCAAGCGCAAGCGTGAAGTAGATGATGAGACGTCACTAACGGCTCGCCGCCTGGCAATGGAGAGCCTGCAGGAGGCCGCTGAATCTCCAAAGAAGAAGATCAAGGAAGACGAAATGAAGGAATTCCTGCCCGAGCTGAAGAAAATGGAGGCGGAGGAGAAGAGGGAATGCCGGGAGCACGAAGCAGCTGCACGAGCTCGTGAGCGTGAAGAAGATAGAGTCTTCTTCCTCAGACTGGCTGAAGTATTTGGAAAACACTTCACCAAGCAATCGAACAACTAGATGTATTGGTGGCTTAATATCTAGCCGCTTAGATCTCAGTATTCTGTTAACGACGACGGTTTCAAATGAAAATACTTGCTTATCTCATTGCCTCTGTAGTTTCAGCAGTGATAATTTGTTAGCAACATGCACACATTGACTAGCTTACCAATTGGACTTTGGCGCAGCTTTAGCTTCTTTTGTAGTCGATACCTGCCCACTGTGTCTTGAGAATAGCAAACTTCCATTCCACGGTTTCACGAACGGAGCCCATGGCCGCGTTAAAAGCCTGCTCTTCGGTTGTCAATTGTGCCTTCTTAAACCCTGACACGATGAACCGCTGAACCCCTATGCGGGAATTCCGTACACCATAATCAGCCTCCCCTGCCTCGAAATACGCTGTTAGCTTGTTCTCCTTTAGCCGTGTGACGTCGTGCCGCTTGCCTTCGACGGGACCCCAAAAGTGGATCTGGAACGACAGCGGCCTGGTAGTTTAGGCAGTGCACCCGCTTGTGCCCCGAGTACACTTGCTTCTGAAGGTTTCCGCGGTATCCGGGCCTCGGAGACGGGCGACAGATAGGGTTCTCGGTTCCATCGATAAATCCGAACACATTGTCCATTGGAGCACCCTTTTCATGAATCACACAAGCATATCGGCGTGTATTTTCTTGCACACGGCATCTTGAAAGTAAATCAGGCGCTGAAAGCGCTCATCCAGCAAGATGAATACATAACAACACCTCGTTTAAATAATCACATTTATCATTTTTGCTGTTTTAGTTATATTTTGTAGGTTTGGAAAAGTATATGATATACCTAAATGAGTGCACATACGACTAATCTCAGCTTCCGAGCGTGCGAAGTTCATCGGAACGTCGTAATTCCGGCGTGGGTAGCTCGTTCGATAGAGCAGTATACACAGTGTCTCTGTTCGATGGAGCTTATCGCGGTGGGCCGTGATAACGTACTCAGGGAGAGCAAACAGCTCCACGAGCTGGCTGATGGCTGCTTTGTCGAATCTGAAGTCCTTAACACAGTTGGCATCAGACTTGTCGCTCATCATGTGGCGGATTGCGGGGATGATGGGGCGCTTAGGGTGCTCATGGCGCTCGTTGCTCGTGACGAGCATCAGAAGAGCAGGGCCAAAGTCAGCGGAGCCGCTCGCAATAGCCAGCATAACCGTCTCCATCGCGCAGCAAAATCAGGAATGTCGCTGGTAGCCAGTCAATCGACGTATCAGATTTGTGGGGGACGCTGCTGAGGAAAAGACCGGCTGCAAAATGCGCGGCTGATGTTTTCCTCACCATTCCCACAACGACTTGTGGGAATGGGAAAGGGAAACTGCGAAAATTCTCTATTATTGCAAAGTCTGCGCCGATACGATAAACAGGCCATTTTTATGTTGTCGTATCCAACATATTGCATCGTTAGCAAAGGCCACGAGCCGGCAAACCGGCTACTATGTTGGATGTGACAGCCTATGCACTTCTGTACAGTCCACTTTCGCCCGTCTTTTTACGTTAGTAATTTCGCACTTAAATGGTTTGTATACTCAACACTATATAAAAATATGTTGGAGCGCCGACATAATTCTTAGGGACAACCACATTGTCAATAATGTAGAGAATCACGGAGTTGATTTCATTGGACCCTATTCCGCCGTGAATTTCGCTGTAAACGAGTTGCTTTAAGTGGCTGTGTTATAAATGCTAATGTCAAACGCGTGCACCTAGACGAGAGACATGAAATACCAGTCCGATGGGGTTTGTGCGATGGAAGAACGATCTGTTGCATCTTGACTATCTCTACCTCAGTAGTATCATGGATGTGTGTCGCGTACTGGATTGAAAGATGACCTCACCCGCTTTCGTCAGTTGGTGGCATGCGGTAGCCTTCAGTGCTCTCGTGGATTGGTGGAAACTGTTTGGTGCCCCGTCAATCTTGGTATCATCAATTCAAGGACGAGTTGGTCACACATGTGTGCAAAACGCTAGACATTGACCGGAACCTCCAACAGATCCGTCACTGTAGTCATCACAAGCACGATATCGCGGTATACATGGGCTTGGAGGTTAACCGGGAAGTAGGAAGGCTTCTACACGCTAACGGTAAACCTCAACTACAAATGCAACTTCAAGCACATCACTAACACGATCTACGTATGGTTGAAGAGTAGAGCGCATTGGGGAGTGAAGGCTTGGAAAAGAGATTGTGTTGGTCTTGTGGATGCTGGAGTCGAGTGTTATGGGGGAACGTCATGACAGTTTGTCGTTGCGTGGTGATGGAGTATCATTGAAAAGAGGCGCACCCCATTATTTGGGAGGCGAGCGACCTGACTTTCTTGCTCGCTCGTCGGTAGCAATGGATTCCATCTCTTTTGTGCTAATAGCATCCTCGTATACGTGTACGCTTCCGACCAAGAAGTCAAGCATTTTGAGCGTGGAAAGTTGCAACAATGAGTCATATTTTGACGGCATTGCAGTATAGGCTGCGCACGTCGACAGGTCGTCTAGCTTGTGAGGGCGATTTGCATTCCTGGAGTGACCAGTCCATAGTCATTTCGATATGAGCGTCAGTGCACGTGCCTACATTTCTTATACTCATTGCTGTTACGATCAAACAAAACGTTATTAACAAAGGGTTCACGGGTCAATTATTTTATTCTGCCCTTTTGGCAGACTCATAATAAGCAAAAGCTTCGCTAATGACTGTTAGATTATGAAAATTGGCAAACGTAATGAAAAAAGAGATCAATGATTGCTGCTGAAGTACACTACCACGCTAGATCTATCGACACCGCTCCCAGAGATACCCACGGGAAATATCGTGTAGATTGATGTGCTTCGCAATACCCGTCACCGTCGATGCAATATTGAATAATTGCGCCATCGTCGCCATTCGCATGGACTGCATCCCGTTGATTCTGTCGTCTTGACTGCGTAGTTGGGAATCCATGTGTGCAGACTGCTCCTTAGTATAATTGCCAACCGCGTTTTGAGTACATTTTGAATGAGTCTACTTACTGCCCGTCGTCCAAGGGAACTTGAATCGAACCCCCGTGAGCTCGTTAGGCGACAGCTCTTCAGTTATCGCAACAACACCTTCGTGTCTATCCTACTGAAGATACAGCAGAGCTCCGTAGTTCTGGAAGCTTCGGTGTTACCCGACGAGAACCTAGACCAATTGCGTTCCAGCCAGTCTAATTTGCACCGCGAAGTGGTAGACCAGTGCGAGAAGCGCCGCTTTTAAAACATGGTTCAGTCTGAAGGGATCAAGTGCATATTTGTGTTGAAGGTTTTGTGCTCTGGTAACGCATCGACTCTAGGTTGTCGACGGACAGCCTTTGGTCACGCTGGTTCGGCCCTTTTGAAGTTTATGGAGACAGCTCTTTGCACTTTGCCACCTCGTGACGAGCAAGTGATTTGCGGTGTGAAGGAGACAGTACTGTCGTCGATGCAAAAGGATATTCCTGTGCGTGTGGAGCGGTACGTTCACGCTAGTGATGACTCAGCACTTATCAATGCTCACTCGATTCGCTGGTGCAAGGCAAGAAAAGTTCATTTGGCTCTGCAGTGGCGGTACGGACCAACTTCAACCAGTTGAAGTGCAACTTGACCGGTAACATCGCCCCGTCTCAGGAGTGGGCGATTATTTTTTTCGAATATGGGAGATAAGGTATTTCTGTCAATTTGTATTTTTTGGCAGGGTCGTCATGGTGGACTGTGTTGGCGACGAGTTACATCTTCGAATGCAATGCGTCTACATGGATCTAGCGTCCATTATTCCGCAGACGAATGCTGGCTTATCACCTTGCTCACATCTACCATGCTTCAAACAGGCTTCCCGGGATACAGCGACCTGAAAATCATGGATCCACCGCAGGTACCATCGACTTTACCGGTATTCAAGCTCAATTGGTGTCGTCTTCGAGTCCTTTTTGTGTTATAGCCGACTTATCGCTCGCTGTGCGTCTATTGTCTTGTCCTGCAGTTCCTGCAACTTGCGTCGGAGGATTTTTCCTGATAAGCTTTTCGGAATGACATTTACGAACTCCACCTCTCGAACACGTTTGTAGCCTGCAACTTTCGACGCCACGTACTCCATCAATGATCTCTCACTTAGCGATTGTCCGTCCTTGACCACAACAAAAGCTTTCGGGATCTCCTCTCCAGTCACAGAATCAAGTCCACGCACGCAGCACGAGTCAGCGACTTGAGGATGCGAATTCACAACGTCTTCAATCTCAGCAGGGGCCACCTGATGACCCTTGTACTTCATGAGCTCCTTCATTCTGTCAACAATGTAGAGAAATCCGTCGTCGTCGATGTATCCGAGGTCACCAGTACGAACAAAGCCGTCCTCTGTCAGCGTAGCGTGGGTCGCTTTGGGATTATTGAAATACCCTTTCATAGCTGCTGGCGTGCGCAACAAGAGCTCCCCGGTCGTGTTGGTTGGTAGATCCTGCCCGGTCTGGAGGTCGATCACTCGCAATTCCGTGTTGGGATGAAGCGTACCCGAGGAACCATCACGTAGCGAGTTTGGGTAGGCCCGGGAGCCGCACCCTGCAAATTCCGTCATGCCGTAGCCTTGCAGCACTTGAATTCCGAGGCGATCCATGACAGCACGTTCTACCTCTTTGCCTAGCGGTGCTCCACCAGATCGGACGTGTGTAACATGAGAGAGGTCGTACTTGTCGACGATAGGATGTTTGGCCAGGAACGTCACCAACGGTGGGGCGAGGTTGATGGTGTTCAGCTTGTACTTCTCCACCGTCTGCAGGAAAACCTCAGGCTTAAAACCGGGAAGCACGACCATCGCTTCACCGCGATACAGCGTCACGTGGAAATTCATGGTCATCATGATGTGGAAGAACGGCAGCATGCCCAACACGCGCTTGTTCCTCTCCTCCCGGTAGGCTGGGATCATACCGGCCGCATACATCGCGCGAGCAGTCAATTCCACCCCTTTGGTCGACCGGTAGTGCCGCTGGAGAATGGCAGCGCCACCAATTGGTTCGTATCGATCGGAGGGATACCCGGGAACGGCAAGTCCTTCGCCATGAAGTACTCGATGGATTGACGGCTTGGCGTAGCTTCATCCTGGCCAAAAGTGTAGACCTGCTTGAGAGGAATACCACGGAGACCCGCAGCTTCCACTGCCACTTTGGAGAGTTTAATGTGAGAGATGACAGCCACCGCCTACAGCAAGGAACAAACGTTAGAATTTGACATTACGACAGCGTATTCATCCACTCACTAGCGCCGTTTTGATCTGGGCGGCCAGCTCCTTCCCATTGAACAACGGCGAGGACGGCGAGCAAATGGCTCCGAGGCGGTTGAGCGCCAAGAACACCACCACGTACTCAAGACAATTGAAGGAATGCAGGATCACGATCTACACAGTCAAAAGCCAGGTGAGCTCCAACCCGATAGAGAGACTCCAGCTCCACATACATCGCCCCTCTTGAGACCGGAGGCTGCCAAACCTGCGCACACTCGCCGAGCTTGTCGATGCAGCTCTGCGAATGTCAGTGTCTTGTCCGTGAGGCCGCAGATAAACGCTGGCTTGTCGCCGATAGTGAGCGCATGCTGCTCCACGACGTTCCAAATGCAGGCGTCCTCTGGGATCGCCAAAGTCGGCAGTTTGGACGTGAAGATCATGCTGCAACAGACCAAGGAGCGGCGACCGACGTTGTTGGTCTGCAGCAGTCGAAGGTGTCGGCGAAAGCACACGCTCCTGATTGTCACTGGTGCATAAACAGAAGCCGCTCATGACGCGACGCAAGACGAGCAAAGCAACCGGGAAAGCAATGGCAATGATCGCGTTGTGAAGCTCAAGTCTCCTCGCCCCACAGCACCTGCTCAAGCTCAACTGTTGGCGTTCTTCTGTCGTCATCATCGCGATTCGTTCAAACTTCAGTTTGGTCGTCATAGTCTGCTCCGTAGGGCTCGAGCTGCCTCCTCCACTCGCTTGTCTTGCAGCTCCTGCAGCTTGCGTCGAAGTATTTTACCCGACAAACTCTTGGGGATGGCGTCGATGAACTCCACTTGACGGACGCGCTTGTATCCTGCCACCTTCGACGCCACGAACGCCATCAACTCGTCAGCAGTCGGCGGCTTAACAATGCCGCCAGTAACCACAACGAACGCTTTGAGGACCTCCTCTCCAGTGACCAAGTCGAGGCTGCGCACACAGCAAGAATCAGCAACTTGCAGGTGGGAGTTGAGCACGTCTTCGATCTCAGCTGGCGCGACTTGATGGCCTTTGTACTTGACGAGCTCCTTGACTCGGTCGGCGATGAAGACAAATCCGTCGGCATCGATGTAGCCGACATCTCCCGTTCGGATGAAGCCTTCGTCGGTGAAGGCGTCACGCGTGGCAGTAGGGTTCCCAAAGTACCCTTTCATGGCTACGGTGAGCGGATCAAGAGCTCCCCACGTTGGTTTACAGGCAAGTCGACGCCGATGTCGAGGTCCACAACTCGTAGCTCGGTGTTGGGTAGCAGTTGTCCACAGGCGCCGTCTCGGAATGCAGTGGGGGATGAGTGGCAAGTCTCACCAGCCAGCTCCGTCATCCCGTAGCACTGCAGTACCGGCAGTCCCAGTCGCTTGTGAACAGCGTTCGCCACTTGGTCACCTAACGGCGCACCGCCCGACGCCAGTCGCTTCAGGGAAGAGAGGTCGTACTTGTCCACGAGTGGATGCTTGGCCAGGAACTGCACGATCGGTGGGGCGACATGGAGAGCGGTCAGCTTGTAGTCTTCAATGACCCTCAGAAAGCTGTTAGGTTCGAAGCGAGGCAAAATAATCGCCGCCATCCCTTTGAAGATGGTCACGTGGAACATGGTGGCTGCCGAGATGTGGAAGAACGGCAGTATGGCCAGCACGTAGTCGGTGTACGGCTCTTGACTTGCCAGGCGAGCTGCGTTCGCGTACATTACTCGAGCTGTCAATTCCACCCCCTAGGACGACCGGTAGTGCCGCTGGAGAACGGCAGCATGACGGTATCATCCGGGTTGATCGAGGCCAGGTCGGGGAACGGGAGATCTTGAGCAATGAGATTCCTAAACGTAGAGCAGTGTTAGCATGGAGAACTCCGACCGCAGAATTTTTCAACGGCGTACTCGACAGTTTGAAGGTCTTCAAAGCCGTTCGGGTGGCCAAGCGTAATGACTTTTTGCGCGGGATGCCGCTGAATGCCGCAGCGTCCACAGTCGTTTGGGCGAATGCGACGTGGGAAATGACCGCAATCGCCTGGAAGGACGTGAATTTGTCAATGATGGTCGACAAAAGAAGGAGATCAAGTTTACCTTGGAGGATTGGAGTTGGTCAGTGAGTTCGTCGCGGTTGAACAGCGGAGATGACATGGAGCAAATAGCGCCAAGGCGATTCAGCGCCAGGAACACGACGGGGTACTCCAAACAGTTGAACGAGTGCAAGACCACGACCTGCTCAACGATAACGTGAGTAGACAGCATTTTTTCCAAATACGAGCAATACTTACGTCGCCCCGTTTGATGCCGTTGGCTGCGAGACCGGCGCAGACTTGTTGGGCTTGGCGGTGGACCTCGGCGAAGCTCAGCAATTTACCAGTCATCCCGCAAACGAGCGCAGGCCTGTCCCCGATCTCGCGAGCTTGCTGCTCCAGCTTGTTCCAGATAGCGGCGTCGTAAGGAATGGGATGTCCGGGTACGGTGACTTGAAGATGATGGCCATCGCGGATGCTGGAAGAACGACTTGAGTTGGAGGATGCAGTTGCAAAAGTGATGAGAAAACTGCTTTGAGAATTGGAAAATCGATGCTGGTGGTCGCTGCGGGAGCATGAATCATAGTGGATGGAGAAGTTGTACAGCGTGGAACGTGGGTGGCGGCACCAATTGAAGCAACATAGCAATGTTGATGTTGCGAGTCAAACGTAGCAGCGAAATCAGGACGGCAATAATTAACAATGGCATCGAAAATCTTCATTACCATAACATCGACATTCGTCCAGCTCCTACAGACGACTCTGAGCGGCCTTCATCTTCTCGTTCTGGCGGATCTGCAGCAGGCGTCGAAGGATTTTGCCCGACAGGCTCTTGGGGATGACGTCGATGAACTCGACCTCCCGCACACGCTTGTATCCCGTCACTTTGCCGGCCACGTAGTCCATCAGCTCTTGCTCGGACAGCGTCTCGCCCTCCCTCAGCACTACAAAAGCCTTTGGGATTTCCTCGCCTGTCGCCGGGTCAAAACCACGGACGCAGCCAGAGTCCGCTACCTTCGGATGCGAGTTGATCACGTCCTCGACCTCTGCGGGGGCCACTTGGTGGCCCTTGTACTTGATGAGCTCCTTGAGACGGTCGACGATGAAGATATAGCCGTCGTCGTCAATGTACCCGACGTCTCCCGTGCGGACAAACCCGTCCTCGGTGAACGTGACGCGGTTCGCCTCCGGGTTCTTGTAGTACCCCTTCATAAGGCAAGGGTGCGAAACAACAACTCACCGGTCTTGTTCGCCGGTAGATCCTCGTCCGTCTCTAAGTCCTTCACCTTCATCTCCGTATTCGGGTGCAACGTCCCAGACGCGCCGTCCCGAAGCGCATTCGGGTACGAGCTGGTAGCACATCCGGCAAACTCCGTCATGCCGTAGCCTTGTAGCACTTGAATTCCGAGGCGGTTCAGCACTGCATGCTCCACCTCTTTTCCAAGCGGTGCTCCTCCAGAACCGACGTGGGTCACGTGAGAGAGATCGTACTTGTCCACAATGGGGTGCTTGGCCAGGAACGTCACCAGTGGCGGAGCGAGGTTGAGCTTAGGCATCTTGTACTTGACCACCGTACTGAGGAATGTTTCCGGGTCGAACCCGGGCAGAACCACCGTCGTGACACCCTTGTAGATCGTCACGTGGAAGATCATGGTCGCCATGATGTGGAAGAACGGCAGCATGCCCAACGCATACTCGAGCTCGGCTTCTCGGTACGCTGGAAGGATCCCGCAAGCGTACATCGCTCTAGCAGTCAGCTCCACACCCTTCGGTCGGCCGGTCGTACCACTCGAAAATGGCAACGTCACCACTTGGTTCGTGTCGATAGGCGGCAGGTTCGGGAACGGCAAGTCCTTTGCGATCAAACCTTCGATCGACTGGAGACCGGACGGTCCGTCTGCTTGGCCAAGGGTGTAGACTTGGTTGAGCGGCACACCACGAAGGCCAGCAGCCTCCACTGCCACCTTTGTGAACTTTTTGTGCGATATCACTGCCACCGCCTACCACAACATGGTCAGTTTGCTAGAGTCAAACTCTCATGGACTGTCAACGTACCTCTGCGATTTCAATCTGGTCGGCCAGTTCCCTGCCGTTAAACAACGGTGAGGACGGCGAGCAGACCGCCCCCAGACGGTTCAGCGCCAGGAACACCACCACATACTCGAGGCAGTTGAAGGAGTGCAAGATCACAATCTACACCACGTCGATCAAGGTCAGTTGAGTTTTGAAAGTCTACAGGCACAACCACCTGCAAGCAAAACTCTGTCACGAAACGTACGTCTCCCTTCTTCAATCCGTTGGCCGCCAGACCGGCGCACACTTGCTTGGCTTGACGCAACACGTCCGCGAAAGTCAGCGTCCGCTCAGTGATGCCGTCAATGAAGGCGGGCTTGTCCCCATGGTTTTGGGCATGCTCCTCCAGCTTCTTCCAGATCGAGGCGTCTTCTGGAATGGGCAGATCTGGGTGCTTGGAGCGGAAGATCATCGCGGACGGAGTGCTGCTTGGCTCGCAAATGCAGGAATGACATCAAGTGTTAAACGGAAGATGGTTGTCAGAAATCGCAACGGTTATGTCCGAAAATCGTATTTTGGCCAATGAAAACATAGGAACGAAGTTGAAGCTTTGATTCTTCAAGAGTTGAGTCGACAGGGCAGTTGAGCAGCACTCTCCGCTTGGCCAAGTAGCGCTTACACCATCAGGATGACGTCGATGTACGTGCTGTTAACATGTCCTTCTTCTGGGTCTTCTGGTTGATTTCCGCGACTTGTTTTTGTATTGTTCGTTGACGTCTACTGTTTACGGGCCAAAGAGGGTCGTGCCGACGTCGTCGACGATGTTGGAGACGTCGCAGCCCGCCGACATGAGGTCGACGCTTTCCTTGATGTTGTACGCAGTGCCGTTGATTGTCAGTTCGCAGTCGGGCATGTCGGCGGTCTTGGCTTGCTTCAGTAGTGCGTGACACGCGTCGCTCTTGCACATTGCGCGGAGCTGCTTCACGTTGGGCATGCCGGTGAACGAAGTCAGGTCGAAATCGGAATCAAACGCGCACTTGGCGGCCTTGGGGGCCAGCGGTAGCATCGCGAAACTGAGCGAGACGGCCGAACACTCCTTGGCGTTGGCATAGCTGGCGATTGCGAGCCCGACGGAGGCGACGACCACGGACGTCCTCATTCTCACGGCAGCAGTGTGACGTCTGCGGCGCAAAAGCTCAAATGGAACGTGCATCATGCTGGAAAACGACCGATCCCAAATTACGCAAGAGTTCACTATGCTCTATCTTCATGTGATTCCGCTCCAACTTGTCGAGTCCTCCATGCACCCAAAATCGCGGCAGTCATTGCTTGCGGTGTCGGTAAACTTCAGCCGACTTTACGATAAAGTTTACCATCCCAACGCTCAGCACAGCTGTAGCTCGTTAACTCGCGAGGGAAATCACCACCACCACCATAAGACGCTTTATCAGCGCCACATCACCAGGGTACCAGATACGGTAGGGACCCCAGGAAAATTGTTTGGCGACTGCAACACACGAAGACGGACGCAAGGAACTTCCATTTGGTCTGGTCACGTGGCATGAATCACAGCCCGTGGCTTGTATTATACCTCAGGAGGACGGGCAAGCCAAGAGACCCAAGACCGAAGTCCGGCACCTGGATTTGCTGTCGCTTGACGTGATCTTCCCGCCTTCAAACACTGCTGGAAAGTCGTTGAAGATCGAGGTTTGGCACCGCAAAAAGTTTGCTCGAAAACAGCGAACTGGAAGGGTACCGCTGCAAGATCTCTTGGACATTCCCGACATATACAGCAACGACTCGTGCTGCTTTCTTTGGAGGAGGCAGCTTTTGGGTTAGAATGCGTCCAAACACTTCTGAGATCGAGCGAAAACATTGGCTCGGTTCGATTTGAATCGCTGTCCGATCGTCATCGTTCTCGTCTTCGTAAACGTCTGGGATCGCAGCCTGGATGGGAGCTGTACCGCTCGCCAATTGAAAGCGGCGACCGCAATCCCATTTCGATAGTCACGCCGTGTGTGCAACCACCGCGGCGGAAAAAGCTGTACAAATTATCTTTGCGATGGGAGAACTGCTGTGCCGCCCTCGGGTTCATTCCGCAAAATCGTTCGCTCGACATGAAGCTCCGTCGATTCGCGGTGTCGGTGGCGGTCGGCGCAGTGGCTCTCACCTCCGTATCGGAGGTGCAGGCTCAAGAATGCAAAGCCGCCGACAAAATGTTCGGGTTCGTCGCCAAGATGCTGCCCACCGACTACGGCATCAACCTCTGCGTCGCGAATAACCTCGGCTCGGTCGGACTCGCAGCAGCCAGCACCATTTTCAGCGGGTGCTCTTTACTTGACCTCAAAGACCTCGGCAAGGACCTCGAGCTGAACAACTTGATCGGTCTGTTCAAATCCATGGCCGCCACCCCGCCGACATGTCCTCCATCATTTACAAGTACATCTCTGGCCATACCTCGGAGACCGTGGATAATCTGTGCTCGACATTGAATGACGTCATCTCTCCGTGTGCGTCCAAGTTGATCCCGAAGCTGCTGCCAGTACTCCAGAAGGACGAAGTGTGCTGTTCCGAATTCAGCGACCTCATCGACCTCCTCAACTTGGTCGTCCCCAAGGACACCAACCCGAATTACTTCGTCGTGAACGAGGTGGTGGACGGATTAAACAGATTCTTGTGCTCCACCAAGGGCGACACGACCTGCGGCTTCGACATGTTCTCGCAGTTGTCGAAAATGTACACGGCCGAGACGTTCTCCTTGCTGGAGTCGATTATCCTTCCCTTCATCACGATCGGTGGCGGCGAGCAGTGCTCAGCCATGACAGGCGCGCCATACACCGACGTGGCGAACAAGAAGTCGGCCACCACTATCAACTACTCGTGCTGCATCCACCAGATGCGCCCGTTCATCCAGTCTTTCCAGAATGGCTTTGAGTATTTCTTCGGAGACCCCATTGTGGATATTCTCAACGGCATGATCGAGTTCCCGGACGATGTGGGCTTTGTCGACTCGGTTCCTGGCACGCAGACGTGTGTATTTGATGACAAGTGCGACGACCCAGATAACCTAGCAAGTGAACAGGACGCGACGCGTGAACCAGGATCAAAAACCCGGGCAAAAACGACCTCGTCGACACCGACTGCACGCCGGTGGACAAGTGCAACGCCGACAAGACTGTGTGTAGTAGTGTGTGTGATAGAGGCACCGTTGTGGTTCCGGAGTGGCTCGGTTCAACGTTAGCATACCAGCGGAACCTGGCCAACAGCGGCCCGTTGTGTTTCGCGCAGGTCCCCGCCACGCACAACAGCGCCATCACTCTAGCCGACGGCTACGGTAACCTCGATCAACTCAAGAACGCTAACTTGGATGCGGACAAGTGGTGGTCGTACCTCAAGACCAACAACCAGGTGCTGAGTTTGACTGACCAGCTGAAAATCGGCGTGCGCTTCATCGAGGTCGACACACATTTCTTTCTGGGAGACTTCCACACCGCACATTGCGGTAGTCTAGGTGGTGACTCACTAAAGGCGTTCTTCGATCAGTTCAATACCCAGTTGGGCAAGTACGGCACCAACAGTTGGGGTATCGACTTGCTAGGCTGCTTCCCGTCGGCCTCCAGTATCAAGGGAGGCGAGCAGGTTCTGACCAAGAACTCCATGGACGAAATCAAGGCGTGGTTGAACGAAAACCCGACCGAGTTCGTCTTCGTGTACCTCGACACAGGAGCCGACATCAAACGACTCGACAAGTATGGAGACTTGGACACTCTGTTGACGGCCGCGTTCGGAGATTTGATCGTGCCGCTAAAGTCACTTGAAGACTTGGCCACCGGCAAGTGGACTGGCGGTAGTATCAACGAGTTCATCAATGCTGGCCACCAGGTCATTGTGCTAGCAAACCAAGCCACGGGAGTTGCGTACAATCTGTACGATTTCTGCGGCGGCAACAAGGAACTGACCGTCGAATTCATCGAGGATGTCCCCGACGCTAAGCGCCAGATCAACGGCTTGACTATCTACAGCAACGAGTACTGGATCCGGACATGGTCGGAGCAGATCCGCTACATCTCGTTGTCACCTGCTGGTGCGCTGACGAGGAAGTTCCCGGTCTTCCTCGACGGCGAGAGTATCCCTAAGTATCTGCGTTGGAACCTCAATCTGGTCGCCATCGACAACGCCGACGTCGCTAAAATGGCGGCGCAGGTGTGGTCATGGGCCGACAAAGAACCTTCCACGACTGCAGAGGGTGCTTACGTCCTCATGGATACGGCTGGTCGCTGGGTGTCTAGCACCACCGCTCCGCAAACATCTAAGGCCTGTTGGGATAGCAAAGCGCTCGCTTGGTCCATCGTTGTCTTCAAGGAGGACTGCCCCACCGGAACGGTCTTCAAGGCGCCGAATGACGCCTACCAGAACTACCTGCTCTCCTCGAAAATCGCCGAGCAGAAGATCACCGACACGTCGGTGGTTATCAACGCAACTTTGACAGTGGTGGGTGCACCAACGCCGAGGCCGTCAGAAATTGCCGTGGTCGACGGCAGTGGTTCTGCCCCCGCGCCAGCTCCGACACCTGCTCCAACACCAGCCCCGACAACTAAAAGACCCTCAGCTTCAGGTGCAGGTGTGAAATTGAGTGAAGGCTTCGGCGGGCCGCACGGCGAGCCGTTCTCAGATGAAGGTGAAGCCGTCTCCGGTCAAACGGTGACGTCACTCACACTGCACGCCGGCGAACGTGTCGACGGTCTTATCGTCGACGTCTCGGCCCCCACTGCTAAAACTTTCACGCATGGTGGAACCGGAGGCGACCCGCAGACACTGACACTTGCCGCCGGTGAATTCATCACGTCGATGGAGCTGCATTGGGGCAAGAAGGGCGGCCACACCCGCATCTTCTTCGCGAGCTTCGGTACGAGCGCAGGCAACACTTTGTCGGGAGGCACTCAGACCGACGACACGGATTCGGTGAAAGCTCCATCAGGGTATCAGTTGGGCGGCTTCTTCGGTAGGCAAGGTGACGAGATCGACATGCTCGGTGCAGTGTGGACTAAAGTCCCGGCAACTACAACGAGACTTCGAGGATAGAACGATTTATAAAACATGATCTCCGTTTTCTGCGTGCTCAATCTCCAATCCACTGCTTAATCTTACCCCGGCATGCCCTCTCTTTCATCAAACACTTCAACTGGAGGTGGAGTTTCACCACGATTCACAAACACAACGTTGCGGTCTTTTCTTCGTCGTCCCAGCCAAACCAAACACTGGGTTCGGCATGGCTAGAGTACATGCCTAGCTCGATGATACTGTGGAAGCTCCTACCATTGAATCCTTGTGACGTAAGTCGCAGACGCAGCGACGGGTGTCTTTCCTTGGCCCGAGCGACTTGCTGCTTCAAACTCTTCAGGTAATTGACGCTCCAGTCCGCCTCGACATTCCTCAGATTCGCGTTCCTCAAGCGCAGCACAATCTTCTGCTTCAGCATTCGCAGCGCTCCCGGTTCCGTGTTAGCGACTTGCACCAAGAGACTCATCACTGCATCATAGAACAAGAGGTCCCTACCAAAGCCCATGCCTCCCACGCAAATCTGAAACGTGCGTTGTCTTGTGAACTCGTCGGACAGGCGATTTAGAAACTCAAACAGCCCCAAGCCGGTGCAACTCACCGGCCGTAGCTCCATAAAGTCAAGATACTTAAGCTTCGCTAGAGCAACAAGACCGCGGTCTGTAAACGTCAAAATCGGTCGATCGTTGTCTTGTCCGTCGATGACTTCCCACAGCGCTATTCGAGTGACAAGCGGGCAGCGTAGCGCCAGCGTCTCCCAGAAGTGGTCGTTGAAGATGTTCATTGGTACGGTTTCGTGCTCGGGGAAGTGGACAGCGTTGCGATTGAACGGGTCGCCCCGTTCATCTTCATCCAACGGGTGATACAACGCAACCTCAATTTCTTCAAGCGCGGGACAGCCGCGGAGGGCGGTGCTAGCATCCGTCGCAGCATCTCCGTAGCCTGGACGGTCAACGGGGACAATATTATGCCCCACAAGCAAGTTCGCGTCCAAGTCACAGCCCAGGAAGTACTGGGGCCAATCCCAGAGCATGTTAATACCAAAGCAAAGCTTCGTGAGGCGTGGCTTAACATGTTCGCCAAACACACGGAAGTAGGCGTCCCCGAACGGAGCTACCACCCAGTTAAACTCGCGAAGATTAGTGCACGTCGCATTAAACTTCTCCCAATCTGCCAGAGTCAGCGGCCAGGCATCCTGGCAAGTGAGTCTGTCCATCTCGCACAAAGAGTGCTTGAACCCGTCGAGATATTCCACTTGCGGGCAGTACTCGACCACGTGAGCGAAAAACTTCTTGCAGGACTGGAAGCGCTTTGCTTCGTTGACCGTTGGCACCTTGAGTTGTTTTAATCCGCCGCGATTTCCTTCCGAACACCAACGTTGCATACCGGCGTAAACCGCCTCCATGAGCGGCTCCATTTCCTCTCCAGGACGAAGGCCCTGCAGTTCTTTGCCTGGTAGAATCAACGCCTCCAGTTCCACGCAGAACTTGGCAGCCGACTCGATAATGCTCTTCACCTGCAGTTTGCCGCTAGGGAACGGCATTTCGGCCAGATCCAGACGGCGTAGGTTGGGTAGGTTCGCCATCACCGTGTCCCATCCAAACTCCAAAGTGTCCAACGTCCTTGGAAGGCGACGGTGTCTCGTAAAATACTCTCCAAAGGCCCCAAACTCCCCATCGACACTCTAAATCCGTCACTTGCCGACCGCGTTCCAAAACGTTTCGACGCATGGCAAGAACTTCCTCTCGACTTGCGGTCTGGAAGCTAAAAGTTAATGTGGACTGCTGGAACTGTGCCGATAGTTCGCGGATCGCTCGGAACCAGGACGTGGAGACCAACGCCAGCACACGCATGTTTTCCGTCGGGAATCGAAGCTTATCAGGCAGGATAGACTCTTCGTAGTCGTGCACCGCGAAGCCCACGATGCTGGACACCAACGCCAACGGCAGCGTCTCCATTTCTCAAATCCAGACACTGTATGCTGTTTTAGTGAAGTTTTCAAGAGGTTTAGCTAAGTTGTAGGATCATCCAAAGGTCATGATCCAGTTGCTGCCCCAGCCGTTGCTCAAGCTCGTGCTGAGCTTCGCTGTGTCTGGATATGACACGGGCTCCACCCACTTGGACAATCTCCCCACAGATGTAGCGGTGTCGCGTCCGGTGCGCTCAAAGAGCTTCAGACCGTCTGCAAGGCCTGGCTACCTCCACTTCGTGCCGTATTGGGGCAGTACAACCACAAGATCCTGACTTTGACGTTGAGAACGACGTCGACAGAGGAGCTACGGCAAATATATCACAGAGTGGAGACTGCAGGGGCCCAAGTGACGGAACTCTACGTCTCGATCGAGCCCAGCTACGACTTTCAAGCTGCTGTCGAGGCTGCGGACGTTGACTGGCCCGCCATCTTTCAAAAGCTCCCAGGACTCAAGTTTCTGGATCTCACAAAGATTAATTTCAAAAGTCGCCATTTAGTTGCTGCTCTAGACGCAGTTGCAACGCATTGTCTTGAGTTAGAGGGTTTGCTGCTGCCATATCAAGCCTATGGCGTCGAGGAAGCAGAGATCCAATTCGTGATATCGAAATTGTATGCAGCACTGAAGAGATGGAGGGGCTTAGGGAATTGCGGTGGTCTTCGCCGACTTAGTGTCCCGACACGGATGATCAAACCTTCGGTTCAGGCGTGCAGAGAGTTTTTCGGGAATGTAGCAGCGCATTGTCCGTTGGTAGAGTATCTTGATGGCTACAAGGCGTCTCTCTCTACTGACGGCCACTGCGGGGTCAGAGATAGTTGGCTGCTCACCATTGAGGACTGGAGACAATTTAACGCCGTGTGCACGAACCTACGCGAGTTCAATTGGGTTATCGCACCGTTTGGAGACCCCTACTTCCGCGTCTTTGGAGAATACGTGAAACCTCAGCTGAAAACGTTGACGTTCGCAGTTAACATGTTTTGGAACTGGAACTGGTATCTTATTGACACGAGTGAAGCTGCTGGAGCTCTTCCTGATGTCGACTGGAAAGAGGAGTATTGTGAGCGTCCTGGATACGGCTCCCTGGCAACAGATCCGGGTGCTGCGCTTCGAGGCTGTCCTTCGCTAGAGACATTGAAGGTAATTCTGTATCATCCTGTGGATGAGGACTTTTAGTGGATCCGTATGTACACGATATCAGCGGCTTTCGAGATGAAGAGATGCTCAACCAAGATGCGTTTGGTGACAACTTTTGCGAGATGCTAGCAACACACTGTCCATTCCTAACATCTTTGATCATTGAGGAGGTTGCGGAGCTGTACAACGCGTTTGAAATGAAACCCATTTCGACATTTACTGACCAGGGCCTTATGGCGCTGACTCGGCTCAAGTATCTCCAATCGGTGGAGCTCCGAAGCATCAACTGCACGGGTAAGGGGCTTCTAAATTTCCTTAATGGTTTATCCGATGACTTCGTTGGGAACCGCACGTTTGAGATCTATGTTGGGGAAGTTCGAGCGAGTCGGAGATGACATTTTACGACGTAGTGAAAGAATTGCTGCAAGAACTAGCGCAGATTACTGATGCTTCATGCACCCGCCGAAAGTTTGCACTTCGTATCCAAAACTGGAGCTACAATTCAAACCACGAGGTCGAGCGAAGCTGGAGCGAGACGTATTTGAACGAGTTGCGGCAGTTAATGAAGCAAGTGGAAGCTGCTCATCCGTCCCTGCGTCAACACGTCGTAACAATGGATCGAAGTGGGAATACATTTATGAGAATGGCCGAGTTTGGCATCTACTCGATGCACACGGATAGTGAGTATTACGACTGGGAAGATTGGGAAGCATTGCACGAGTCATCATCTACCGCAAAAATCACGTTTGCTGACAGAGAGCGCATGGACAACGATAATGCCGGCGAGTTTGAGGAAGAATACCCTATGCAAATGCTGGCGGGCGACTTCTACGATGACGAGGGGATCGATCCTGACGAGGACATTGACGGCGATAGTGGCGAAATGTAGCACAATCATTTTGTTGGTTTATGATGACTAATTTCAATATTTTACCGTAATGATGGGAGTCGACGAGCTATTGATCTCTTTCACTGGGTGGTCGTTCCATTCGGCGACCCCAACTTTCGTGTGTTTGGGAACTACACAAAACCCCACTTGAAAGAGCTGTCGTTTGGGGTCGGCAGTGGATGGGATTGGCGTTGGAACTCCCACGATACAAGTGACACTGCTGGCCCAATACAAGACAACTGGGAGGAAAATACTGTGTGTGAACGACCAGGATATGGACCACTAGCGAGAGAGGTCAGTGCCGTCCTCAAGGCCTGCCCCTTCCTGCAGATATTAAAGATTCAGCTACACCACCTCGAGGGTCTTGCTCGCCGTAATAGTGATGCAGAATAATCGCCTATGGACGAAAATGTTTTCGACAACCACTTCTTCGAAACATTGGCCTCAAATTGCCCCATGCTGTCAACCGTTGCTGTTCATGAGACAGCGAAGCGCTACTGCACAACGGCTTTGATACCGATTCAGACATTTCCAGACCGAGGATTCATGCTCTCACTAAGCTAAAATACCTTCAGTCGCTGCAACTTCGAAGCGTCAACTGCACTGGCGAAGGTTTATTCGCTTTTCTGAACAATTTATCGTGCGAATTCACTGGGAACCGCGCGTTTGACATCTGCCACGGTGCTTGTTCAACGAATGTGATGATGGACTTTTATCACGCAGTGAAGGAACTGCTGACGGAGCTGGCTGAACACCCGGGCTGGTTGCACCCGCCAAAGTTTGTGCTCCGCCTCGTGAACTGGAATCTCTGGTTAATTGGTCGCCCATGGAGTGGTATCTGCAAGAGCTGGCCCAATTGATGAAACGTGTTCAATCCTCCCACCCGTCGCTACAGCAACATGTTATCGTGAAAAATCTCGTCAGTAGCGACAACTACGTTTAACATTTTTAATAGTGCGGATATGGCTACATTTTCAATAAAACCTGTTATGTTCTTCGAACCAAATCAAAAGAAAATGGATCGTCTTCCTGTGCCTCTGGTCTCCAACATTTTGGGCTTCGCCGTGTCCGACTACAGCGAAGACCTGGCCCCGAGCAAGCGCAAGCTACCTGTCGATGCGCTCCGCTCCCTCAGCCTCGTCTGCAAGGCCTGGGGCGCTCTTATAAGAGAGCTCGTCTGCCGCCAGCAACTGTCCACTTGTACCATCCAGATTTCTTCCGGTTCCAGAGAGGAAATGCTGGAAATCCGACACAAACTTGCCAACCATGGAGTTAAAGTGTTGGATCTCCGACTTTGCGTCGGCGAGCCCGCCCGCATCAGTCCGTTCTACAGCGGCCGACGAGGC